>JAVJHY011912936.1:3279-85156 GCA_035593235.1 Phascolosoma agassizii
CGTCGAGGATGACCGCTACCAGCCGACGAACCATGCTGCTGGGCATGGGGGCAACCGCTGCCCTCGCCGCCTGCACGTCAGACTCCGCCGGACCGGACACCAGCGAGACAACCACGACCGGTCCCACCAGCACCATGCCCGGTACCGCCGGGCCAGCAGCGGCCGACCCCGCACCGGCCACCGCCCGCACTCCCCTTGTTGCGGCCGACTTCGATGCCGTCGGCACATGCGCAGTGCTTGAACCTTCGACCGCCGGCCCGTTTGGCCTCACTGAGCAGTTCCAACGCCAAGACATCAGCGAGGGCTACCCCGGTCATCCGCTTCGTCTCGGGCTGCGGATCACCGACGCTTCGTGCACGGCCCGAGCCGGCGCCGAAGTCGAGATCTGGCACTGCGATGCGACGGGCGACTATTCCGCCTTCGATGACGGCGGTACAGGCAAGGACGAGGCCGGCGACACCACCTTTCTGCGAGGAACCCAAACCTCCAACGCCGACGGCATCGTCGACTTCGACACCATCGTTCCCGGTTGGTACCCCGGCCGCGCCGTTCACATCCACATCACCATCCGATCCGCCGACGGTGATGCCCAAACCGGTCAGCTCTTCTTCAACGAGGACTTCCTGGCAGCCGCGTTCGCCGGCCCCGCCTACGTTGCCAACGGTTCTGCCGACACCGAGAACTCCCGCGACTCGGTCGCAGCAACCGTTGCGCCAGACGGACTGCTCCAAACCGAGCCCGCCGACACCATCCGCGGACCGGGCACCCTGGCCCTCCTCAACCTCGCCATCTGAGCGAGGTCCCGGCCGATCTCGATAGCGGTGTCAGCCCGGACGGATCCTCGGTAACCTCGTCAACGGAAGGTTGCCAGAGCGGACGAATGGGGCGGCCTCGAAAGCCGTTGTGGCGCTTCGCGTCACCATGGGTTCGAATCCCATACCTTCCGCAGCTGACCGCCGTCTACCGGGATAACCCCTGGTAGGCGGCGGTTTCGCGGCCATCGTTCGAGAACCGAGGGTTGAGCCTCGTTCGAACCCTGCGTGATTGGTGATGAGGGCAGGGCTGGTCCGGAAGGTTGCCCAACCAAGACCGCGGATATCGAGTGGCCACGGCAGGGCCGTTGCGCAACACTTCGCCGGCAGTGTGGCGTGGTCGCGACGACTTCCCAGCGATGTTACCGAGCAGTCCCTCACCGATGATCGAACGTTTGGCTATCGGTTGGGATTGAGTCGGTGTGGTGCGCGGTGACGGGCCAGACCTGGGTTGGTCTGGCCCGCTCGAGTGTTCTGTGAGTTGTGGTGTTGGTGGTGTCAGCAGGTTTCGCCGATGAAGGCGGTCGTGGGTGCGCCGTCGCTGGTGTAGTCGGTGATCTCAGCGCAGGTACTTGGAGCAGCCTCAACGATCGAGATATCGATGTAGGTTTCGTATTCTTCAACGTTGGTCTCGCCGTCGATCACCACTGCGCCGCTGTTGAAGCGGGTCTCCAACGTCGCGCCGGTGGTTTCGTCGAACACGACGGTCATGGTGGAGCCGTTGTCTATGTGGTTGATCCGCAGTGCGACACCGGGGCGTCCTAGCGAGTCGTTGGTTGGGCCGTCGGCTTCGACGAAATCGAGCGAGCCGAGGTAGCGGTACAACGCTGAGCGTTGCTCGCCGTTCAGGCGGCCATCCCATAGCAGATAGTTGACCTCGGTCATCCGGATCTCATCGGTTGACGAGTCTGCCGTGTCGGCGAGATCGGTGTTCAGTGCTGCGAGTTCGTCGAGGGCTGCTGGCACGAGGCTGTCGTCGGTGGGGAACGCCTCGATAGCGGCGAGAGAAGGGTAGAGGCCTCGGACACCGTCGTAGGTTGCTCCGTCGTCGTAGCTCTGGATGAAGGTGCCGTCTTCGAGGAAGTAGGTCAGGCTTTGGTAGCCGTCGGGGCCTGCTGTTTCGAGCCGCCCGACAGTTCCAGTGCCGGCGGTCGGTGCCGATTCGGCTGCTTCGGCCAGGTTGTTCATCATTGCTTGGGCGGGAGAGCCGAGACTGATCTCGGGTACGCCCCCGGTTGGTGAAGGGCCGATGTCGATTGCGACGACACCGGCGATGATGGCCGCAGCGGCGGCGATTCCGGCGAGGCCTCGTTTCCACGGCCGGCGGCGGTGCTTTTGCTTGGCGAAGTCCACGACGGTGTCGGTCGTGGTGTTGTGTTCGGTTTCGATTGCCATCATGAGGTTGTTCCTTGCATCTGACGTGGAGTTCTCGGTGGGAGTGGCGTCTGGCCATATGGCGTGCAGATCGGTTTCCATCGATCCTCCAGGTCTGTTGTGGGTGGGTGTCATTGGCACATCTCCCGATACGGCTCCATCAGTTCCGACAATTTCGACTTCACACGGCTGAGCCGGGAACGCACGGTTCCGATCGCGACACCAGTGATGGCCGCTGCTTGTTCGTAGGTGCAATCTTCGAGCATGGTGAGAAGCAGCAACTCGACGTCACCAGGCCGGCACGAGTCGAGCGCCGCGAGGAGGGCGGGGCGCGCTCGCTCGGCGTCGAGGCGTCGCTCGGGTTCCGCGAAAAGTGTGCTCGTTGGTTCGAGCAGCGCCGCGATCGTGTCTTTGTCTCGATGGCGGGCACTGTCGCGGAAGTGGTGAAGCAGCAGGCCGCGAGCGATCGCATACAGCCAGGGTCTCGCGTCGGGATGAGAGACGTCGTAGCGGTCGCGGATCTCGAATGCCCGCACGAACGTGCGCGAGGCGATCTCATCAGCGGTCTCCCGATCCGACCGCCGATAGCCGAACAGCCAAATCGCGTCGTGATGGCGATCGAACACGGCTCCAAAGTGTCGCGAATCAGTCCAAGAGTCTCGGATGTCATCAGCATCGGTTCGGACTGGCCTGACAGAGTGCATCAATTCGTTATCTCCACCACAGCGCCATGAGGTCCATAGATATCGCACAAAGATGGCTGAGATGGCGCAGGCACGTCAGGACCATCCCTCCAGTATGCGACTCGATCGAGTCACACGCACTCGATATCGGCACGCACAGAAATCACAGCCTCCACCCGGGATCGGCCCGATTGCGCTGTCACAGAGTCTCGGAGCTTGGCGAGCAGGTTCGCCAGTTCAGCTAGGTGAACCTCTTGAAAGACACACCGTGGACGGTCGCCGGCGCGCTCCACGAGTCCTGCGTCTTCAAGAACAGAAATCGGGACACGACCGACACCAATTCACGAATGCATCGCTGCATCGCCTCCTGCGCCGGGACAATGCGGTGTGAAGGTAGGGTCGGCCATGATGAGTTCGATCTTCAATTCGACAGGACACCGACTCGAGCTACCCAACATTGTGTCGGGCGATGGCGTACATCTGATAGACGCCTCCGGTGATCGGTATGTCGATCTGGAGTCGGGGGTGTGGTGCGCTTCTGTTGGCCACGGAAACAAGAGGGTGAACGCCGCAATCCGGGCTCAGCTCGACAAGATCAGCCACACAGGTTTCTGCTACTCCAGCCCCATCGTTGAGGAAGCCGCGGCGGCTCTCTTGCCAATCTGCCAGTTCGACGAAGGCGCTGCGGTTTTGCTGTGTTCTGGAAGCGAAGGGATCGAGTACGCCCGCCAGGCAACAACAGCGGTCACTGGCCGAACACTCACGATGACCTTCCATGACGCCTACCTCGGTTCGTTCAGCTCGGTTCTTAATCGAACCAACGACTGGCACATCCTGGATTGGGAAGTATGTTCTGCCTGCCCAGCGGGGCGTCGGGTGTCTGAGTGCGACCATCTCGGCGACATTCCTAACGACGTCTCGGTGTTCATGTTCGAACCAGGCAGCTCGTCAGGTCAGGTACGTTTCGCTCCGGCACCGTTCGTTCGCAGAGTCACTGACGCCGTCCGAGCGAATGGCGGAAAGATCATCGCGAACGAGGTGACCACTGGAATTGGTCGTACCGGGTCCTGGTTCGGTTTCGACCACTACGGCATTCGTCCCGATGTGATTGTCATTGGCAAGGGCATCGGCAACGGATACCCAGTCAGCGCGGTCGTCATGAACGCCAAGACATCCCGCGAGTTGGCCGCCACCGGGTTCAGGTACAACCAGTCCCACCAGAACGACCCTTTGGGTGCAGCTGTCGTTAAGGAAACAATCGCTGTCATTCGAGAAGCCGACTTGCTCAGTAAGGCGGCCACAAACGGCATCGTGTTTCTCGCCGCCCTGCAGGATCTTATGGGCAACGACGCCGTGATCGATGTTCGAGGTCGCGGTCTGATGTTTGCTGTTGACCTGCGTGATCACGAAACCGGCAGTGAGGTATTCCATGCCCTTCTCGAACGCGGCTACATCATCGGGCTCCGAGGGGCCACGTTACGGATCGACCCCCCACTCATCACAACCCAAGACGACTTCTTACCGTTCATCGACACGCTCAAAGAGATCCTGGCTGCAGTCTAAGCGTCCTACACCACAGGTGCAGCTGGTCGCCAACCTGCCCGTCTGGTCCGCACCCGCTGCTGCGATCAGCGTCTCGGCGAAGCCATCACGTTGGGCGAGGAACGGCCAGTGGAAGTTGAGCGACTACATCCAAGGTTTCGAGGCCGAGTTCATCCATCATAGCCACGACAGCATTGGCCATTGATCGCTTCGAGTAGGTGTTGTTGTCGTCGGGCCCGAGGAACGAGCTGTCGCCGTATCCGGGAGGTCGGGGACAATCAGCCGGTGGGTCTTCGCCAGATCGGGAGCGATCCGGTGCCAGCAGGTGTGGGACTGGGGATAGCCGTGCAACAACGGCAACGGGTGACCTGACTCGTTCCCGCCAATTCGGCATCGCAGCTCGAACGGACCAGCCGCAATGCGTCGGTCATCCAAGAACGCCACGAGGTCTGTCACGGATCCAATTCGAGCATGCATGTCTGGGCAAGGCCGCACAGTTCGTCACGCAGAATCACGTCGAGCATCGAGGCGAGCGTCCAGCCAAGTCTCAATCAGGCCCTGACGCGGTGCTACGGACTCACGGAGCGATCAGCGGAGGTTTCCAAAGCGCGCTGGGTCGATGCCGAACGGAGCAACAATGTTTGCCGTCCGTTCCAGGAGCGACTCGGGAGTCATCGATATCGCGGCGACAAGATCGTCCGTCCACCGCCTGATTGCCTGCACCGTGTCGGCGTCAACGAAGCCGTGGCCCGGTGTCATCTTCGTTCTGGGTGCGCTGATTCCGAGGGTGCCGACGGTCAGCGCTCCCTGCCAACTCAACGTTCGCACAGGTTGCCCAATGGCGAACTCGCCGCCAGTCGTTCCAGCACTCAACACAACGACCGGGCGCTGGTAGACCGATGAAGAACCAACGAGCCAATCGAGAGCGTTCTTGATACCGCCAGCGAGACCGCCCGCATACTCTGGTGCTGCCACAAGGATCCCGTCAGCGGCCTCGATGAGTGCTCGCACATGGCCGACTTCGGCGGGTGGATCAGCAACCAGCTCCGGGTTGAACATGGGAACCTGAACAATCGGAACGTCAGCGACGCTTTCCGTGACGCCTTCGGACCTCAGTCGTTCAACCGCAATATCGAGAGCCATCCGGTTTGCAGATGCCGACCCGAGACTCCCGCACATCGACACGATCCTCATCCTATTCAAGGTACCCAATTCAGCCGCCTGATATCGTCGCCCGAATTCAACCGACGGAGGCGCCAAGGGCCACTCGGGGGTCAGGTCCAAGCGTGGGCTTGCTGCTGTCTTGCCGCATCGAAGCAGAAGAGATATACCGATCACCGGTATATACTGGTTGTTGATGCGAGAACCGACGTTTCTGATTTTGACTGCTTTGGCCTCCGGCCCGGCTCACGGCTACGGCGTGATCCGGACTGTGGAGAAGCTCTCTGAGGGACGTGTTCGCTTGCGGGCCGGCACCTTGTATGCCGCTCTCGACCGGCTCGTGACGAATGGGCTGTTGGTCATGGACCGTGAGGAAGTCGTCGATGGCCGGAACCGCAGGTACTACGCGATCACTCCTGATGGGGCCGGCGTACTCCGCGCTCAGATCGATCGGCTCGAAGCGAATACGGCGGCCGCCCGCCGCCAGTTGGGACTAAAGCCCGCATGAGGCTCGAAGATCAATACAGACTACTCGGACGCGTGTTTCCTCGGCGGTGGCGTGAACTGTATGGCGACGAGCTGGTTGCCACGTTGCTCGATGATTCAAAACCCGGTCAGCGTTTCGCGTCCGTAGCAGATGTGGTCGACGTTAGTCGTCGTGGGGTGCAGCTTCGCCTGAGAAACGGTGGCCCCCTGCTGTTGATTCTGCTTGCTACGACGTTGCTGGTTGCCACGACCGGCGTGATCCATGTTGTTGTGACGCCGACGTCGTTCGCGTTTCTTGCGACATCATTGGTGGTGGTTCTGGCTCCTGGCACCGGTCTTGGTGCGCCACATATCCCAATGCAGAATCCCACACCAGTAGTCACAACATCTGTGCGATATCTACCCAACGTGCAGTCGCCGTAGCCCGAGCAGTGTCGACCGCATTTCACCGGCGATGTGGCGCGGGCCGCAGTGCTCGGGCCTGTGATTTCGAGTGGGTGTTGTGGCTACCGGTCCGGGGTCGCTTGCGCGGTCCACTCGCCGGAGTATCGGGGCACATCATCATCGAAGCGATCCCACAGCGCCGCCGAGTCGACGAACGTGCGGAACTCGGGACTTATACATGGGTCGGTGTCGAAAGCCCCGAGACGAATCGACACCAGCGGGCCATCGGGCCAGTTCCCCCCGAACAGGCTCGAGCCGCAGTGCTCACAGAACGCGCGAAGCAGCGCCGGGTCGACCTCAAAGCGGACTTCCTTGCATAGGCAGCTTCCGTGAAGTATCTCAGACATGACAACTCCATTCCTAGACTGTTTCGCCGTTGACAGACAGCCGCGACTCGGCCGAATGGCGAACCGGCCGGCACGCGTTGCCGGGTCCATCCGGTCAGGTTTTTGTGCGTTCGTAGTAGCGGCGAGATTTGGCGCGGCTGCCACAATCGGCCATGTCGCACCAGCGTCGTCGACCATTGCGTGTCTCGTCGAGGAACACCCAGTCACACGAAGGGCAATGAGCGAGACGCCTTCGATCCTGCATGCCGGCTAGCTCTGCAGCGTCGAGGATCACTGGATCGAGAAACGTTTCGAGCGGCGTCTGACTCCGCCACGCCCACATCAGCGTTACCGGGTCAAGAGACCGCCGCCCACTGGTAGACGACAATGTGTTGTTGAACTCGTCGATCGCTGTCCTCCCAGGTTGACGGTGGTGGGCGAGCGGTGCAATCAGTTCGGTTATCACCGCTCGAGTCGTGCTGATTCGATCCAGGTCGCGTGCACGGAGCTCTCGAGCGTCGAGGCCGGCCGCATCGGCCCATCGTTGAACGTTCGCGAGCGACGACAACCAGTCGTGGCGACGTTCAGCAAGTGGCCAACTGATCGTGTTGATGAAGTTGAGGCAGAGTCGCCCACCGATCAGCTTGTAGGTGCCGGTGTAGCCGGACGGGTCAAGATCGAGCACTTCCACAACACCAATCTTACCACCTAAACACGTGTAGACGGTCATGTTGGGTGTAGTGTCTAACCATCATGAGTGAGTTAGCTGGTGAGGTAGAGGCGGGTTCGATTCCGTGGACAAACCGGGTGCCGCCCCATCTTTGGTTTGTTGGAAGCGCAATCTTTCACTACCTAGGACCATCGTTTGCGGTGCTGCTCTTCGCTCGTGTACCGGTTGGCGGGGTCGCGTGGCTCCGGATCGTCTCCGCTGCGCTCGCGTTTTCGATGTGGCGACGCCCGTGGCGAGTGTTCTTCCGCGCCACACCCGAGGTGCGACAACTGATTGTCGCGCTCGGAGCAGTGTTCGCTCTCATGAACTACAGCTTCTACCTCGCCATCGATCAGCTACCGCTCGGCACTGTGGCGGCAATCGAGTTCGTCGGCCCGGTTCTCCTCGCCCTCACCGGCAGCAGAACTCGGCGCAACCTGGCCGCCCTGCTCCTCGCGGCGGGAGGTGTCTACCTCCTCACCGACATCCGAATCGACGGCGAAGCAACCGCGTTCGGGTGGGCATTCGCAAACGCTGCACTCTTCACCCTCTACATCGTGCTCGCCCACCGCATCTCCCGAGCCGACAACAACACCAGCCCAATCGATCGTCTTGGCGCCTCCATGATCATCGCCGGAATTGTGATCACCCCGCTCGGCATCGGCGGAGCCGCCAACGTGTTCACCGACCCTGTTGCTATCGCAGCCGGTGTCGGTGTCGGCATCAGTTCCTCAGTCATCCCCTACGTCTTCGACCAGTTCGCCATGACCCGACTACCAAGGGCCACCTATGCCCTGTTCGTCGCGCTACTCCCCGCAACCGCGGTCATCATGGGCATCGTCGTTCTCGCTCAAATACCTGAACCCATCGAAGTCTTCGCTGTCGGACTCGTCATCGCCGGCGTCGCGCTCCACCAAGAACCAGACAGGGCCGCCGCACCAACCGGCTCGGCTGCCGACCCAGTGTGAGACCACGGGCCAACTCGACCCGACTCAACCGCCACGTGCACACCCCGTGGCGCCAAATCCGTGAACAACGACAGCGCCAAGCTCCGAAGAGCCGACTTGCCTAGCGCCAACGAGGTCCACTCCAAATCTGCCTCGCTCGACGCGTCGGCAACTCACCAGTGAACGTCCACGCCGACACAGTCACGGCGCCTGATGGCGGCCCCCCGTGCTGTCGATCACGTACGCGAAAGACTGCTTGGGCCGGCTCCTACTCAGGTTGGTCGCTTGCGGAGCGAATGCTCGGTCTCAGCGAGAGGAGAAGAGCGGCGACACCGATTCCGACGAGCGCAGCAGCGAGGAGGTTTTCGACTGTCACCTGTTCGTTGAGAATCAGCGCGCTCAGACCTATGGTCGCGAGCGGGATGAGTGCAGGGAGGGTCGCTCCGGCCACCGGTCCAAGCAATTCGATCGACCGGTTGAATCCGAAGACTGCCACCACGCTGACCAGGGCGCCGTGGAATCCTGCCTGTGTGAGAACGTCTCGCACTGGCGCATCACTGATGGTTTTCGGGAGCACGACGGCGTAGATCGGGAGGTAGACGACTGCAGAACCGACCGCCACGACAGCTGAAGCGGGCAGCGCTGCAAGCCCGGTCTTGCGAATCAACGCCGCGTACCCGGCCCACATGGTTCCGGTCAGGACCAACAGGAGATGACCCGAGGAGAAGTCCGCTGAGCCGAGTGCGCCAGCTGTGTAGGAAGCACCCAACAGGACGAGAGCGCAGCCTGTCAGTTGAGGCCCACCTATCTGGTCTCCGAAGAACTTCCATCCAAGACCAACTGACGCGACTGCCATCACCCCAGGGTTTAGTGATCCTGCTGCTGCGGCAGGAGCGGTAACGAGTGCCAACGAAACTAGGCCGAGATAAGGGGCGCCGAACCCGGCGACGATCCCGGCCAAGGCAACCGGGCCAACACTCGTGATCGTGTGTCGCTGAGCGAACGCCACGGGTGCCAAGATAATGGCGGCGGTCATAAACCGAAGTGCTGTCAAGTCATAGGCGCTCAGGCCTGTCGTGACGCCGAGTCGGAGCATCACGAGCGAACCGGACCACACGCTGATGGCCACAGCAGCCCAAGCCGTTCCGCGCAACATCTGCTGGCGAGGGGTCATGGGCTGATCCTGATCATGAAAGGAACCTACGCCCGGTATAACATTGCGAAAAGCGATACATCAAGGATCTAATATGCAGAATTCCTCAACCTTCGGAGGCGGTGGCGAGTCCGTCGACGTACCGCCGGCCATCAATCTCGACGCTGCCCGAACCTTCGTCGCGATCTGTGAGATCGGGTCCTTTAGGGGAGCGGCAGCCCGGGTGCATTTATCTCCATCGGCGGTGAGCCTCCAGATCGCCAAGCTCGAGACGCAGTTGGGCAAGTCATTGCTGCATCGCAATGCTCGACGGGTTCAGCTCACCGAACACGGCGAGGTCCTGCTGGGTTTCGCTCGGCGGCTACTGATCCTCAACAACGAAACAATGGCCGCCTTTCACGGCTCCGGGATGAGCGGCCGATTCCGAATGGCCGCCCCACACGACCTCGGGGTGAGCATGGTGCCAGGGGTTCTCCGCCGGTTGGCTGACCGACATCCGCAAGTGAGCGTCGAAGTTCGACTCGACACGGGAGCGAACGTGCAACGCCTCTTTGCCGAAGGTCTCGTGAACCTCGCACTCTTCAACGAAGCCGTCCCTCCCCGCGCCAACGGACAGCTGCTCTCCTCTGAGCCGCTGGCGTGGATGATGCGCCGCGGCGGTCGAGCCGCCACGGAGCGACCCCTCCCGCTTGCCATCGCCGACGTGGGTTGCGCTTGGCGAAACGCAGCTCTCAACGGACTCAATCGAGTCGGGACCGATTACCGCATCGCTTACCTCAGTGACACCTCAGCAGGTCAGATCGCAGCCGTCCGAGCTGACCTCGCCGTGTCGGCTCTTCCGCTCGCATGGTCTCAGCACGACATTGTCCGGGTCCCAGTCGAGCAGGGCCTGCCGAATATCGGGCACACGAGCGTCCATCTCGAACACGACGGAAGTGAAATCGCCGCGGTCGTGGCCGCCCTGACCGCCCCCTAAGAATCGAAGAGCGGATGCGGGTGAATGTGGCCCAGATCTTGACATGGCGCGCCGGTCTGCGGGCGCTCGACACCGCAGGCACAAAAACACGACTCTGAAGTTCGATCGGTGTGCGACAGCGGCCTGACTCCAGTAACCCAGATTCCCGTCTGGTAATCCCAGGGAGGTTCGCTTCAGGTGCTGGCAGAGCAGGTGCTTATCACGCAGCCGTACGGGCGGCGGAGTTTGTTAGCGGTTGGGGTGGCTGGTGGCGAACTCGGCGGGTGGGACTGAGATGTGACGTTTGAAGTGTCGGGTGAGATGCGATTGGTCGTAGAACCCGGCCGTCACAGCGGCTTGGGATGCGGGAACGCCGTCGAGTAGCAGCTTCCGGGCGATCTCTACCTGTTTCCCGACCAAGTATGCGTGGGGTGCTAGCCAGTAGGACGCTGTGAAGCTGCGGATCAGATGAGGCTTGGACCGGTCGAGCTGAGTTGCGGCTTCGGTCAGGGTGATCGGCCGAACAGTGCTTGCATCGAGGAGTGCTCGTAGCTGCCGGGCGATCCCGGCCTCGGCCGCGTTCGGCTGGCTGGTTTGGATGCGAGGTGGTGGGTGAGTCTCTCGGCGATCAGAGCGAGCGATGTCTCCGCATACAGCGGGTCAACGCCGACGCGCAGCTTTTGGTGGAACGCTGCGAGCGTGTGTCGCAAGGCAGCGTCATCGATGTTGGTTTGGTCGACTGCTGCGCCGATCAGCGTTTGGGGCAGGAACGATTCTTCGAGATGCAGAACTCGTTTGGTGAAACCGGGTCGCCACGCGGTAACTCGGCACCGGTCCGGTAGTGGTTCATCCACATCAACAATGTACAAGCCACACCCTGTGGCGATCGGTCAGAATCGGTTCATGGGAATCAACAGACCAGTCAACCTGGACAAAGCACTCGGCTCATTTGACGATGTATACAGCCCCCGAATCGTGGCAACGATGAACGACTACGACGTGCGAATCGCGCACACGCTCGGTGAACATGTCTGGCACAGCCACGACGACACTGACGAGTTCTTCCTTGTTCTCGCGGGCCGGTTCGACAAGCTGGAACCCCATGAGTGAACCAGACCTGATCGAAGAGATCATCGACGTGCAAACCGCCGACGGCACAATGGCGGTCATCCGGAAACGGCCAAGAGTCGGAAACGGTTCAGGTGTCGTGATGTTCCACGACGGCCCCGGCATCCGTGACGCCACCCACGTCTTCGCCAGAGAACTCGCTGGCGCAGGTTACGACGTGATCGTGCCCGACCTGTACTACCGGCACGGCCGGATGATCGGGTACGAAGTTCAAGAACGCGAAGCCGATCCCTCCCTCGTCGACCGGCTCTGGGAACTTCTGAGTTCTCTCGATGATCACCAAATCCAAGACGATCTCGACGCCGCCGTCACCGCAACCGGTCTCGACCACAACGAACGGCTCGGAACCATCGGATTCTGTGTCGGAGCGCGAGCCGTGTTCAGAACCATGATGCGACAACCCGAACTCTTCGTCGCCGGGGCCATGTGGCATCCGTCCTACCTCTGCGACACCGAACCCGACTCTCCGCACCGATCCGCTGCTGACCTCGGCGGAGGTCTCTTTGTCGGGATTGGGGCCGATGACCGCCAACAGCCAGTATCGGCTCACCAACCATTCCTCAACGCCATCTCCACCCTCAACAACACCGAGGTCAAGATCTACGCCGGCGCCGATAACGGCTACATATGGCGCGGCTGGCCCAGCTACAACCACACTGCGGCGACCGATTCATTCCTCAGGACCGACCTGCTCTTCCAACATCACCTCATCGAAACGATCTAGCCCAGCGCAGATCTGGCCGAATGACGCGATCTTTTGGCGAATCCCGATCTGTTCGGCATCCGCGAGAGTCAGGTTGGACCCGGTCGGAATGAGCGTGTTGAGTGGCGCCCCGGGCAGCCGTTCGGGAGGACCCGCTCCTGCTGGTGCGGCGTGATACCCAGGGTGTCATCGATCACGAATGAGTGGCCGGCTACTTCGACTCTTCGTACAGCTGCATCGCTGTCACCGACCTTGCGAGACCCCATCCTCGACGAGAACCACAGACGGTTCATCAATGAACAGGACAGAAACCAGCGTGTTGTGTGGGCGGCCGCCACCGAGTGGTTGTCCAAGCCTTGGTGGCTGACTGTGCAGGCTAAGGCTTTCGGCTGTCGCCATTGGTCGGCCATCGGATTCTGCCGGAAGGACGCGAGTCCCGCCGGGGTCGTTGCAGTCGATTGTGAACACGTCGAGTTTCGCTGTCATGGCGCGTCGACTACTTGTGGTGGGTGCGATGGGACACATCGGCGACGCACACCCAGAACGTCATCCAGCGGCCCGTGGTTCACGTCGCTGCCGAATCGTCGGTCACCGCTAGTGTCTCCACTATGATTTCAGCTACCAAGTCGGCTGCCATACCGATATGTCTGCCGGTTCTTTTTCTGCTTCTAGCTGCTTGTTCAGCTGATGCTGATATTCAGACGACCCCAGACACCAGCACGAGCACCACCACCAGCGAGGTGGCCGTCGCTGAGGACCCGACGACCAGTACCGCTACATCGCCGACTGCTCAGCCCACCGCTTCGGTTCTGCAGGCGGGTGAGCAGATTCCTGGTCAACAACTTTGGGCCCTGTTTGACGGCATGGATCCGGAGGCCGATCGGATCAATCTCATATTCGCGCCATGGGGGTGGTCAGATCACGACGAATTCGTCCACCGGGTTCGAACCGGGCTCTCTTGGGATCAGCGCGCCATTGTCTCCTTTGACAAACCCGACGGCACCTACGGTGAAATGTCGCTGGCCGATGAGGGCGCCCAGACCCATATCGATGCTCGTGGGTATGTGCATTTTGGCTTATTCGCCCTCGAACCGTATCGATCCAACCGTCACAAATTCAACGTCTGGTACACCGATGTTGAGCCCAAAACGAGTGGGTATTGGCTCAACTCCCGAATTCTGCCCGATCCCAACGATCCTTGGGCTATGTCACTCGAGGAATGGAGCGAACACACCGGGCCCGACCCATTCGATCTTCCGGACCGCTCCATCATGACCCTTTCTATCGATCCCCCTCAACCCATTGCCGTCTCCGGACAGGATCAATTCTTTGGACACGACCAGCGGTTCGGCCCTCGCCCCCCGCTCGCCTCCGAGAACACATCCGAGGAAGAGGTGTCGAAGGACGTGCATCGTGTCCATGAAGGACAAATTCGCCCACTCGAGCGCCCTGATCCTTCGTTGACGTTCGCCAATGCTGAGGTGGCCTCGTCTGCGCGCCTTATTGATTTCGTCGACGTCATGGTCCACGAGCTCGGACATGCACTCTTCGGGTTTCCCGACGAATACTTGTACAACTCCGGGTGGGACGGGCAACTCGAGTCCAGTGGTTGGCCAACATGTGCAGAGTCTGAGGAGGAGGCTCTGGAGTGGTGGGGTGACCTCATCGGGACTGTCGACCCATTTTTCGAGGTTTGGGAACAGGAGATGAGGGACTCGGGGACCACCAATGTGACCGACGCTGAGTACAAGAAGATGCGCGAGGACATAACGGTTGACCTGATCGAAGGGGGATGTTTCGGCGCCCCCGGAAGCTACCGAGCAACAGTAGACAGTCGGATGAACAGCAACTTCTTGATACTCGGATCGGTTCTGCGACGAGAGGCCGAAGCTATCCTCGACCTTTGGGAAGGCTCTCCCCGAGATTGAGAAACGCAAAAGCATGTACGCCGAATTCGGTTCGAAACAAGACCTCTTTGTCTCGGTCAGCTTCGGCGGGAGTTCGGTAACCAAGCGAGGAATGGAGCCGGCGCCTCGTTCAATTCCACTAGAAGAAGGGCTGCCGCCCCGTCATTGATCGGCGATGAGTTTCCAGGCCAGCGAGTAGCGATGCCATTCCGAGATTGACAGAAGAGCCATCTTCTATGTCTTGTGCGAGGCCTCGCGCTATCTGATCGCGGGTCGAGCCCTGCCAGCTTCGGTTCTTCACTCATGGGTAGCCCTCCCTCGCAGCGACAAGGCCCGCGTCATGGGCGGGCTCTGGCACATGGAGACCCAGTCGACGAAGATGCCAGGAGTGATCACAGCCTCGGGATCGAGCCTGCCAGCCGGAACAATCTCCTCGGCCTGGACAACGGTCAGTCCAGCGGCCGTTGCCATAATCGGCGAGAAATTTCGGGCCGTCATGTTGTAGAGGAGATTCCCGTGTACGTCGGCAGTTCGCGCCTTCAAGAGCGCGAGGTTTGCGGTAAGTCCATGTTCCATCAGGTAGTTCCGACCGCCGAACGACCGGACTTCCTTACCCTCTTGCAGTCCAGTACCGACACCGGTCGCGGTGTAGAACGCTGGAATCCCAGCTCCTCCGGCACGGATTCGCTCCGCCAACGTGCCCTGTGGAACGAGTTCGAGAGCGATCTTGCCAGCCCGGTACAGATCGGGAAACACCGTCGAGTTCGCGCTGCGAGGATAGGAGCAGATCATCCTAGCAACCCGACCCGCTCTGATCAGCGCCGCAAGACCGACCTCTCCTGAACCCGTGTTGTTGTTGACCACAGTCAAGTCGGTCGCGCCTTGGTCGATCAGCGCGTGGACCAGCTCGACAGGGCTACCTGCCGCCCCGAAACCGCCGATCATGACTGTTGCGCCGTCGCCGATGCTCTCGAGGACAGTCGGAATGTCCGTTGCTCGCTTATCGATCATGCCGGAACCTAGACCGCAACATCCTCGAGCCGGGCCGCTTGCACCCGGGCATAATCAAACAAGCCTGCCTCGTCGGGAAGTCCAGCGCCGGCCGGTACGCCTGCTTGTTGTGGCAAAATCGGTTGATGAGAACGAACATTTCGTCCGGCGACCCATTTGAGGCCGTCTACGGCTACTCACGAGCGGTCCGTGTCGGAAACCATATTTGGCGGCGCCGATGGCGGGCCGCTCCGACACTCCAACTGGTACTTCCGCCATTTCAAACCAGCCGTGGTTCGAGCCGGCCTACCGAACGGCACCCGCTTCCACGATCTCCGTCACACCTATGCGGCTTTCTCATCGCCGAGGGCGCACACCCGAGGGCAATGATGGAACGGATGGGACACTCGACCATCAACGTCACACTCGGGACCTACGGGCAAATGTTCCCGAGCATCGACGATGCCCTCGCTGACCGATGGAACAGGTCAGTGGGTCGCACCGCAGGCAGCAATGCACCGGTCGTGGAGATACTCGACACTGCGAGCAGGGCCTGACCCAGCAACCAAGCGCGAGTCGAGACTCCTGATGCCCCACGCGTCCGACCTCGAGAACCGGATCACAGAGCGACTCGCTGTGATGCATAACCTGGTTCGGTCAGCGGAGTTCTGGCAGCGACACGGCCTCCGCACAGCCAGGACGTTGCTGACCGCATGGCAAGAGCGAGGGGTGTATGGACTTCAAGGCTCGTCGCCAAATGTCTCTGTCCGTTGACCTCGTCAGCGTGCGGATCGTCCCACACCGTCGTCCTGCCGTCGCAGACCATCCTCAATCACATGAAACCTCAGCCCAAGGAGATCGCGCTTGACTCCCGGCCACCGTTCGTGTATTCCGAGGCGTCGTTCTGGAAGCTCAGGTTTGGAGCCCCAGGTGTGGGATTCTCCAAAGCGCAGAACCGCGAGCGGTTCGGTCTCGGCGGTAGTACTCATCGTCGACCGCCGACTGTACACAGTAACGGTGGGTTGGTTCTATGACGTTGTCTCTCGGTCCGGGTGCCAGACGTACGGACGTGACGCCTCCGATCAGGTGTGCAGTCAGACCGCGGGCATTGAGGGGGACCTCGCACACCTGGTGCTTGGGGTCCCTCCCCCTCGCTTCCGGTCCACCACCTGGAGGGCGGGCGGTCCCTACGCGACGATGTCATCGGCTGTCCTCCGTCTACAGAGGACAACTCAACGGCTCGTGCCTACGAGTGCCTTTTCGAGACAGCTAAGAGCAGTCTCGATCTCATCGCTCGTTACCGTGAGCGGCGGCATGAATCGCAGCGTGGTGCCAAGTCGCCCGGCCTTCATTGTGATCAGGCATCCCTGGTTGAGGCAGTGGGCGACGACATCAGAGGTACGCTCGGCCGATTCCAAGTCGATGGCAACCATGAGTCCAAGGCCTCGGAGGTTCGTGATCGCTTTGTGGCGCTGTTTCAGTTCGTGTAAACCGCCAAGAAACTCTTCACCTCTTCTGCGCACCGAGTCCATGAACCCGTCGGCCTGCATGATCTGGATAGTGGCGAGTGCCGCGGCGCAGCCCATTGCGTTTCCACCGTAGGTGCCGCCGTGTGAGCCGGTCGGCCAAAGATCATCGAGTTCTCGTCGCGTGCCGAGCGCTGCGAACGGAAAGCCGGATGCGATGCCTTTGGCCATGCAGATGATGTCGGGAACGACGTCGTAGTGCTCGATGGCGAACATGGCGCTCGTCCGCCCGAATCCGGATTGGACTTCGTCGGCGATGAAGAGGATGCCGTGCTCCTTGCATCGATGGTCGATACCTTCCAAGAATCCTGCGGGCGCTGCGATGTAGCCGCCTTCGCCGAGCACTGGCTCGATGATGACCGCTGCTGTTTCTCCCGGTGCTGTCATTGACGCGAGTACTTCGTCGAATCCACCCAGTGCTCTGGCAACCTCAGCGCCGAGGTCGTCTGCGTAGATGCAGGGGTAGGGAGCGACGAAAATCCCCGACGGCAGTGGGGCGTGGCCGGAGCGGTAGACGGTCTTCGAGGTGGTCATGGCCATCGCCTGATGTGTGCGTCCGTGGAAGCTTCCTTGGAACACAACGATGTTCGGTCGTCCGGTTGCCTGTTTTGACAACTTGACTGCGGCCTCGGTGATCTCGGCTCCGGAGTTTGCGTAGAAGAACGTGTCGATCCCGGCAGGTGTAAGTTCTGTCAACTTCTCAGCCAAAGGTTGAAGGAGGTCGTGTGTGTAGACATTTGCTTGAGCGTGGATGATCCGCGCTGCCTGATCCGCGATCGCTGCGACGACCTTTGGATGGGAGTGGCCGGTAGACGTGACGGCGATTCCACCAGAGAAATCCAGGTAGCGATCACCCGATGTCGTTGTCACCCAACTTCCCTCGCCTGAGGCGATTTCGAGGTCGGTGACCTTAAACCAGACATTAGAAAGGTTGTCGGTGTTGGTTCTCATACATCCTCCAAGAATGTGGTTTCGGTGGTCGTCTCCATCACCAGTCGACGGCGATGTATTGCGTCTCGCAGAACTCGTAGATGCCGTCGCTTGCGTCTTAGCGTCCGAGGCCGGACTGTTTCATCCCCCCGAGGCGCGACCGGTCCGAAGATTCCTCGGTTGAAATTGCTGAGTTGTGGTCGACCCTGGCTAGCACCGTTGCTGGGTAGAAGTTTCCTGATCCCGGCTGCGGGTTATCGCCTACGGCGATAACTGCTCCGCGGCGACAGCGTCCTCGACGAGGCGATTGACCTTTTCGAATGCTGCCTTGTCGATGAGTCGCCCGCAGGTGACGCCTTCTGTCAAGCCGTTGCCGACGCGCACTTCGCTCATCTTGGCTGCGAGCTTCGTTGCGAACTCATTGGAATGCGTTGCGCAACCGATTCACCCATTCCGGGAAGCGCTCCTCAGCACAGCTCCATACCGCGTTCCTTGATGAGCTCGCATGTTTCGTGTCGCTCGTTCCGGGTATGGGTCGTCACAATGCTGGGGAAGAACGACTGCGCTGTCTCCAGGTTGTGGTTATATCTGTGCACGCCGCCAGCGGCGAAGCGGTCGGCTTGTTCTTCGGTCAAGATACCGGCACTGATGGCGACATTCAGGCCGGTCTCTCCCTCGATCAGACGGATCAGTTCCAGAATCCGGCCCATCGTCCGTTCATCTGGCCCCTTGATCGCGACGCTTATCAAGGAGCGCTGCTTCGGCGGCAGCCAATAGATTTCGAGCCGTTGGGCGGGTGACGTCGGCGGTTGCGCTCATTGGCTAACCACCTCCTTGAGTTGTTGGACCCGATGTTCGCGTTCGCGACGTGCTTCGAGCGCGGTTTCTAGATCGACTTCGACGAACCTCGTCGTGATGTTCGGAGCCGATTGGCCTACCAGGTCCATGTCAGCGCCGATGACTGTCGCGACCATTACGTAGCCGCCGCCTGAAACCGCGTCTCTATGCAACACGATTGGCTCGATGCCGCCCGGCACCTGGATTGACCCGATCGGGTACGGCGCATCAACGATGTTCGACGGGTCGCTGCCCGCGCCAAAGGGCGGCACGCGATCTTCGAATTCGAGTTCGGCGCCCTGATAGCGGAAGCCGGTTCGGTCAGCGACCGGTGTGAGCCGCCAGTCGGTATCTAGGAACGTGCGGCGCCCAGTCGGTGTTAGCCGGTGATCGAACAAGCCCATCATGACGCGAACTTCACGGTGCTTCGGATGAGCACTTCGGAGTGCTTCGGGAACGACCCGGCCAGCTGTCGCTCCAATGGCGTCGCCAGTCTTGATCCAGTCCCCTTCGGCCAGCACACGTCCTTCGACACCACCCATAGATCCAAGGGTGTAAGTCGATCGGCTACCAAGCACCTCAGGCACGTCGAAGCCGCCGCCTACAGCGATGTAAGCGCGAGCACCCGAGCTGAGGTAGTCGAACGAGAGCACGTCCCCCTCAGCAACCGGGAAGCTCGCCCAGGTCGGGCGGGCATCGCCGTTGAGAAGCGGTGGTAGTTCAGCACCACAGATCGCCAAAACAGCGGCCGCTTCAAAGAGCAGCTGTGGGCCGAGATAGGTGCACTCCAGCACCGCCGCGGTCTCGTCGTTGCCGACCAGCAGGTTGGCGGCCAACGATGAATATTGATCGAGTGACCCCGAAGGGGGAATTCCGACGCTGTAGTACCCCGGTCGGCCGAGATCTTGGACGGTTGTTGCCATCCCTGGTTTCACGACTCTAACTCCCATGGAGCACCTCCAGAAGGCTGGCGTTATACGCATCAGGGTCGGCTTGGAACTCGCCAAGCGAGAACTTGACCGGCCGCTGTTTGAAACGGAACTCATGTGCTGCGACCTGCGCTTCGCACTCATCGAAGGTTGCCCGGTCGATCGGCTTGAACTTCGCGATCGTGCCTGGCCTGAAGAAGACCATGAAGTCCTCGAAGTCAGGGTTCTGTTGCAACGGGTCATAGATGGGTCCGGGTGTGATTCCAAACATCTGATATCCGCCCGCCCCCCGCACGCTGTAGATGGCGGTGAAACAGCCGCCGTAGCCAATGGTCTGCTTCGGCGTATCGGTTCGCGGTCTCAAATACTTCGGGACTTGCAGCTGCCGTTCCCTCGGCACCATCTGGTACAGGAAGGGAAGACCCGCAACAAAGCCCACCATTGACGTGAACCACGGCGCTGCAGAGTGAGCTTCAATGAACGCGTCAACCGATGAGAAGCCGTTCAACTGCGCGGCATATTCAAGATCGGTGGCGTCGGGATCTTGGTGATGCGTCCGGAAACGCATCAGCGTCTCATGAGTCCACGGGTCGTTGTACAACGCCGGTACTTCGACAATTGTTGTTTCGAGGTCGAAGTCGCTCGCGTCGCCAACCTCAGTTTCGATGCGCTGCAGCTCATCCATGAGCTCCGTTGGTGGGATCGTCAACGGATCGAAGCGAACCTGGTAGGACGCGTTGGCCGGGCAAATATCGATCAATCCCTCAAGCCCGCGACGTTCCAGGACTGTCGTGATCGCCATCGCTTTGAAGTTGGCGTTGAGACTCATCTCTTCGTCGAGTTCGACGTAGATGTGGTCATCTCCGCCGAAGCTGTAGCGGGCTGTCGGGTTATCGCTCACGATGCGGTCGCTTCCTTTCGTTCGTCGAGCCAGCGCTCAACAAAACCGGTGTCGTATTGCCCCTCGATGACCTGGTCGGCCGAGAGAAGGTCGATGACCAATGGAGCCGTGGTCTTGACTCCTTCGATTCGCAATTCCTTCATCGCTCGGCGGGCTCGGGCCAACGCTGCCGGGCGATCGGTGTCCCATACGATGATCTTCGCTATCAGCGAGTCGTAGAACGGCGAAATGGTTGTGCCTGCCTTGACGGCGGTACTTATGCGCACACCCGGCCCTAGTGGCAGCTCAAGATCTGTCACGGTCCCCGGTGAGGGCATGAAGTTTTTGGCCGGATCCTCGGCATTCACGCGCATCTCGATCGAGGCACCTCGCGGGTTGACATCTTGTTGGGTGAACGACATCGGAAGCCCCGCGCTCTGCCGAAGTTGCTCTCGTACCAGGTCGAGACCGCACACGAATTCCGTGACGGGATGCTCAACTTGGATCCGCGTGTTCATCTCGATGAAGAAGAATTCAGCGGTCGCTGGGTCGACGAGAAACTCGACCGTTCCAGCGCCCTCGTACTTGACGGCATCAGCCAACCTAATTGCAGCCGTCGCGAGGTCGCTGCGAAGAGCAGCACTCAAGTTCGGGGCGAGCGCTTCCTCGATGAGCTTCTGGCGACGGCGTTGTAGCGAACATTCTCGTTCGAAGAGGTGGACGGTCTGCTTCCCGTCACCGAAGACCTGAACCTCGACATGACGAGCCCCGGAGATGAAACGTTCCAGGTAGACGGTGTCGTCTCCGAACGCTGCCCGTGCTTCGTTCTGTGCCTCAGTGATTTGGTCAGCTAGCTCTTCGACGTGTTGGACGATTCGAATCCCTCGACCACCGCCGCCTGCAGCTGCCTTGATCAGTAGCGGAAAGCCGACTTGTTTGGCGGCAGCGACCGCTTCGCCGAGCGACGCCACGCCGCCGGGGGTACCAGGCACAACGGGAACCCCTGCGCTCGTTGCGGTCTCGCGGGCGGCTGCTTTGTTTCCCATCAACGCAATCGCGCTTGGCGACGGGCCGACAAAGTGAATTCCTTCGTCCTGGCACATCTGGGCGAACTCTGCGTTCTCGGACAAGAACCCGTAGCCAGGGTGGATCGAATCGGCTCCAGACGACCTAGTGGCCGCGAGGATCGCATGCGGGTCTAGGTAACTCTTCGTGGCTTGCGATGGACCAATGCGGACGGCCTCGGTCGCTATGTCGACGTGGCGCGCTTCGCTATCGGCGTCGCTGTACACAGCAACGCTTTCAATCCCGAGCTCTTCAGCCGCTCGGATCACACGCAATGCGATTTCGCCGCGGTTCGCGACCAGGAGTTTCTTCACGAGTCTTGACCCGCGTCTTCGTCGCCGTTTGCGATAGTCATCACAACCTGCCCCGGATCAACCATGTCGCCGTCTTCGACATCAATCGACACGACCGTTCCTCCTATGGGGGAGACCACATGGTGAAAGGTCTTCATGACCTCCACCAGTGCCAACGGGTCATTTTCCTCGACCGTCGCGCCGACTTCGACAAACGGGTCAGCTTCGGGTGACGGACTACGGTAGAAGACGCCAGGAATAGGGGACTTGACTTCGTGGATCATGGGCACGCCTTGGGGTTGTTCGTTTGATTCACTTGTTCGTCTCTTCAGCAACAATCGCTGCTACGGCGGCTGCGAGTTCGGCAGCGTTTGGGGTGTCGGAATGGACGCAGACGGTGTCTGCCCGTACCGGAACATCATTGTCGTCTACAGATGCGACAAGACCCTCGCGGATTGCACGTCGCGTACGCTGCGCTGCGACCTCGGGGTCGAGGGCGCCATGGCTTCGGCTGATGATCAACCCGCCGTCAGATGAATAGTCGAGGTCCGCATAGAACTCCGAGACAAATCCGATTCCAGCGGCAGCCGCTGCCTTCTCGTGCATTGTGCCGGCCATGCCATACGGCGGTACGCCGAATTGCTTCGCAACCTCGCAAACAACGCCCGCGAGCTCCGGGTCTCTCGCGGTCATGCCGTAGAGAGCTCCGTGAACCTTCACATGGTTGAGTTGCATTTCTGAGGCTTCGAGGAATCCGCGGAGTGCTCCAACTTGATACGTCAGCAAGCTCTTGAGCTCGTCAGCGTTCAGTTTCATTTCTCGGCGGCCAAAGCCTTGCCGATCCGGGAGCGACGGGTGAGCGCCGACGGCAACGCCGTGCTTCTTCGCAGCGACGATCGTGTCGGACATCACCGAAGGGTCGCCAGCGTGGAAACCGCAGGCAACATTGGCCACAGTGATGTGCCTCATGATATCTTCGTCGTCGCCCAGAGTGTAGATCCCGTAGGATTCCCCCATGTCGCAGTTGACTCCTAACGCCATTTGTTCTCGTTTCTTGTGTGTGGCGTGCTGCTCATCCAAGAACTCCTACAGCAGCAAGGCGGGATAGCGATCGTTGACGGAACTGATCAGCGATGACGGCCACGATCAGCAGGGAGCCGAGGACCATCATCTGCATGAACGACTGGACGCGGGCCAGGTTCATTCCGTTTTGAAGTAGTCCAATGAATAGGGCGCCGAGAACGACATTGGAGACGCGCCCGATCCCGCCCCGTAGAGAGACGCCACCGATGACGCATGCGGCAATGGACTGGAGCGGGAGGTTGGCGCCGACGTTGGCTTCGCCCGTCTCAAGGCGGGCGGTGAGCAAGACCGAGCTGAGCCCCACCAGGAGCCCTGAAAGCACGTAGGCCGAGGCCAAGTTGGTCCGGACGGTGACGCCGGACAGCGTTGCTGCGTTGGAGTTTCCACCGATTGCATAGAAGTACCGACCTAGTCGAGTTCGATTGAGCACGATCGCCGCAACGATGACCACCGCTGCGGCGATCCACACCGGGGTGGCGAGGCCGGCCCAGTCGCCGAACCCGAAGATGTCGGCGAACTTTGGTGGCATGCCTCGAACCGGAACACCGCTTGTCATGTAGAGTGCCAGGCCGAGGGCGATTGATGACGTGCCGAGTGTCATGATGAATGGCGATACCCGGAAGACGGACACACCAATGCCGTTGACGAGGCCAAGACCGCCTCCGGCTAGAACGCCGGCGATCATCCCGACGACGACGGCGAGACCTACTGAGCCTGCGCCGCCGTCGTAGATGTCGGCCATGACGGTCGCGGTAAGAACGGACACCAGGGCCGTCCCGCTCCCGACTGAGAGATCGAAGCCGCCCGTGATGAGGACGAGCATCTGGCCTAGGGCGACGATGATCAGGAAGGTGTTCTGACGTAGGACGTTCTCAAAGTTGGTCACGTCCAAGAAGTTGTCGGAGAGCTGCGAGAAGATGAGTATTGAGAGAAGAAGTAGCGGAGGCAATGCTCCGATTTTCACGAATCCGAGTTCGAGCCGTTCGAGCAGTGTTGGCTTTGGTTTGGTCTCGTCTCGCTCTGCGATTGACGTGGTGTCTGTCATGCGGCGTCCCGATCGATGAAGTTCCGTAACACGTTTTCCTCTGTGATGTTTGGTGTGACGAGTTCGTCGACTATGTGGCCTCGGTGGAATACGTAGGCGCGGTGGGCGAGGTGGAGGATTTCGGGCAGATCCGATGAGACCAACAGCACGGCTGCGCCGCCCTCGCATAGTTCAGCCATGAGTTGATAGATAGCAACGCGGGTTCCGACGTCGACGCCAACCGTTGGTTCGTCAAAGACGAATACATCGATGTCGCGGACGAGGGCACGTGCCAAGAGCACCTTTTGCTGGTTACCGCCCGAGAAGTGCTCTACTGGCCGTTCCAAGGCGTGCGGGCTGAGCTCAACTCTGTTCGCGACATCGTCTGCGATGCGTTTTTCGTTAGCACGACGCATCATTGTCAGCTTCGAGAAACGGTCTAGACGCAGCGACGGCAATGCAATGTTCTCTCTGACGCCGCGCATCATCATGAGTCCATCGACCTTTCGATCTGAGGGAACGTAGAACATGCCGGCGGACAGCATCTTGCGAGGGCTTTGCCCGGTGACTTCTTCGCCATCCAGTTCGACTGTTCCGTCAAGGATCGCCTCGGCCCCGAAACATGATCGAGCTGCTTCGCTCTTTCCGGAGCCGACCAGTCCGGCGAAACCGACGATCTCTCCGGCCCGTACCTCGAAGCTGGCGTCTAGGACAGATCTCGAGGCGGTCGTCAGGCCTGTGACACTCAACGCGAGCGACGTTGGCTGGTGTTTGATGGTTGGGAACACTTGATCAATGACCCGCCCAGTCATCAAGGTAATTAGACGATCCTCCGAGGCGTCGAGGCTGTCGAGCGTGTCGACGTAGTGTCCGTCGCGAAGGACTGTCACCCGATCGGCCAGTCGCGCGATCTCCCCGAGTCGATGAGTTATGTAGATGACTCCGATTCCACGGGCCTTCACTTCGTCGACCAACTCGAAGAGCCGCGCTGATTCCGTCTCGGTCAACGACGCGGTCGGCTCGTCAAGAATCAACACCTGCAAGTCCGAACGGAATGCTTTCGCGATCTCGACCATCTGCTGCTGGGCTCGCGAGAGCCGATCGACAATCTGCTTCGCCCGTATGGGGAACTGCAGGTCGTCTAGCAACGCCTCCGCAGACTTCCTCAGAGCCTTCTGATCCAGCAGACCCTTTCGGCGGGGTTCGGAACCGAGCATCAAGTTGTCTGCCACCGAAAGTGTCGGCACGAGCGAGAATTCCTGAAACACCGCGCTGATGCCTAGCTTGCGAGCATCAGCGACGGAGTGGAAGTCGACCTCTTCGCCTCGAAACGTCATCGTGCCCGACGTCGGCCGTTGTGCCCCTGAGAGAATTTGAATAAGGGTCGACTTCCCAGCGCCGTTCTCCCCGAATAGGACGTGGACTTCGCCGGAGCGAAGGTTGAAATCAACGTGGGAAAGGGCAGAGACCCCGGGATAGCGCTTCGACACATCACGCAGCTCAAGCAACATGTTGCCGGTTTTGCCTGATTTGGAGGGGCTGTGCTCTGTGAGAGCCGAATCGGTCATCCCGGGGTCCTGTTCTGGTATTAACCTACGTTGAAGACGGGATCGAAGCCGTCAGGAGCGAGGGTCGACTGCAGATCGAAAGAGGCCAACGAGCCGAGATCCACGGTGACCAGTTCGGGGCCCACGTGCTGCTCAACCGGTTCGCCTTGAAGTGCCCGAATGGCCTGATCGATGGCGACCCGAGCTTGAATGACCGGCGAGTCAGTGGGCGCTGCCAGAATCCGTTCGTTCTGCAGTCCTTCGTAAACGCCAGGGCTGAAGTAGTAGGACACAACTCCAATGTCTCCATCAAGACCTCGATCTCGAAGGATCGACACGGCCGATTCTGCGGTGACGGCGGTACCAACGATGTAGTCGATATCTGGGTTCGCTGCCAGGGTGTCCTCGACGAGGGCGTCCTGCACATCGCGTCCGGTGTCACCAAACTTGGTGTCAACAATGACCACGGAAGTGCCCTCGAGGGCTCCTTGACAACCGGCGTCGCCAGCCTCAACCCAGCCAGCACCGGACGGTCCAGGGAACCAGGCGATCGTTGTTGGTTCATCGCCGACATGATCAGCGAGCCAGCCACATGCCGCTGCGCCCATCTCACCGAACGAGACCAGGGACTTCGCCGTGATGTTCTGTGTCGAAACACCGTTGATCATGTCAATGACAGGAATCCCGTCTGCGGCAACTTCGTCTAACAGGTTGTTCAAACCGTCGAACGCGATGGCGCCCACAATGAGCGCATCGGCACCGTTTTGGATGCAGTCCTCAATCTGTGAAATCTGTGTATCGAGGTTCGTGTAACCACCCGCTTCAACCAGGGTCATGGTGACACCCTGGCGTTCAGCCTCGGCAACGATGCCATAGTCCACGCCGACCCAGTAAGCGTCTTGAAGGTGCGGGATAGAGACACAGATGTTCCAGTTCTCCGTCGCCGTGGTCGGCTCGTAGTTCACGGTGGTGCGTGAGCTGCTGGAGTCGAACGGAACAGACCAGACCTCGATCGGGTATGGAGCCCAATCTGCTGGCGCCACATCATTTCCGGCTGGCTCTGGAGCTTCGTCCTCGCCTGCTGGTTCTGCTGTAGTGGTGTCCTCTGGCTCTGTTGTAGTGGTGTCATCGCTGGTGTCATCGCTGTTGGCAGCCTGGGAAGTGTCGTCACTTCCACAGGCAGTCGCGATAAGTCCGAAGACCATCAGTAACGACAGTAGCTTTGTGAGTCTTATCTTTCTATTGGGCATAGCCCCTCTCCTCTTTTGTTTGGCCTGTCAGTTGCTTTTGTCCGATCTCGCGGTTGCGGGGTCGAACTTTCTCGGACCGCTATTGGCTGCCCGTACTCGTCGATGCTCATCCTGTGAACATCACGAACTTTTCTTTCGTCATCTCTCTGACGGTGTACGCGGGGCCTTCTCTGGTGTTTCCGGCCCCCTTCGTCCCGCCATACGGCTGTTGGTCAGCGCGATAGGTCGGGACCTCGTTGATGAGAACTCCTCCAAAATCGAGGTGTCGAACTGCGCGCAGTGCGAGGTCAATGTCCTTCGTCCACACTCCCGCCTGCAACGCAAGGTCCGTGTCGTTCGCCAGTCGCACCGCTTGATCGAAGTCTTCATAGGGGACAATTGCCACCGCTGGACCGAACAGTTCCTCTGTCCACAGACGCGAATCCAGCGGAACGTCGGCAACAATCGCAGGCGTCAGCATCGAACCTTCCCGGTCGCCGCCTACGACGACGCGAGCCCCGGCCGCCTTGGCCTCCGATATCAAACTCTCGACTCGCTCAGCCTCTCGGCTGCTAATCAAGGGCCCGACATCGGTCGCGTCCTCAAGCGGATCCCCGGTCACGAGACGCCCGACCACAGCGTCAAGGAGGCTGACGAATTCTTCGTAGATCGACTGCTGCGCCAAGATCCGTTGGGTCGAGATGCAGCTGTTCAAATTGTCGAGATCATCGACCCGCGCCACAGCCTTCAGCGACTCGCTGGCGAACGGACGACCCGAGCAGATTGTTCCCGTGGCGGGCTGCTACGTTGTCGGCTATGACCGAGATTGAGCTTCGTTCGGACAACGCTGCCGGAGTGTCGCTCCAGATCATGGAAGCGATTGCCGCTGCCACATCGGCTCGGCTTTGGCGTACGGCAACGACGACACCACCGCCCAACTCCAGTCGGTCGTCCGCAACGTGTTTGAGCATCCGACCGCTCGCGTCTTTCCCGTCACTAGCGGGACCGCGGCGAATGCGCTCGCGCTGTCAGCGGTCTGCCCGCCGTGGGGTGCCGTGCTCTGTCACAAGTCGGCGCACATTCTGAACAGCGAAGGCGGTGCACATCGATGCTTGGCGGCGGCGCCGTGATGCGGGGCGTCGCGGGCGACGGCCACCGGATACACGCTGACGGACTCGAAGCTGCGCTAAATGCCGTCCGCTGGGGAGTTCCGAGTCAATCACAGCCTGCCGTGCTCTCGCTCACGCAGCCCACCGACATGGGCACCATCTACACCGTCGCCGAGGTCAACGAATTGGCCGGTATCGCTCACGATCGTGGTCTGCGGGTTCACATCGATGGGGCGCGCATCGCCAACGCGATTGCCCGCCTCGGCTGCTCGCCAGCCGAACTCACGTGGAAGGCCGGCGTCGATGTGCTTTCGCTGGGGGCGTCGAAGAATGGTGCGCTCTCAGCTGAGGCAATCGTTGTCTTCGACGCTGAAGCGGCTGACGAGCTCGTGTACCGAACCAAGCGCTCAGGTCACGTGACCTCCAAGATGCGATTCCAGTCAGCCCAGCTGATTGCCTACCTCACCGACGATCTGTGGTTGCGGCTCGCAGGCCACGCGAACCGGCAGATGGAGCGCTTGTCGGCCGGTCTGCTCGATGCAGGCGTCGCGTTCCTCAATCCGCCCGACGTCAATATGGTGTTTGCTCAGGTTCCCGACGAAGTGACCACCGAGTTGGAAGCAGCTGGCCTCCTCTTCTACCACATCGGTCCGGGCCTGATCCGTCTCGTCACCAGTTGGCAGACCAGCGACGCCGACATCGAACAGACGCTGGAACGCTTCAACAGCTCACTTGGCATCTCCGCCCATTAGTATCTCGTCCACGATGACCGAGATCTCACGCCATCCGTACCAGCGCCCGTCGCGAGCATGATTGTCCGACATGGCGACCTGATCTAGCTGTCCGGGCAGGTCGCGGAGGATCGTCAAGAGCCGCCGCTGCTCGCGCACACGTCACGATTGACCAGATCACCGCACCCGTTGTGGGTGTGCCGCTCGAAGGTGATGACCGGGCGGCGGCGTTCGAGCGCCGGTGTCGCGTCAGTACCAGTTGAAGGTGGTGTGTGGTCGGCGGCTCCATGCCTGTTGTCCGGTCTCGCGCTTGGCGTTTGCATACGGCGCGGCGTCAGCGTCGTCCTCGTGTATCCAAACCTGCGCCCCGTACCGTTGCGCCCACCTTGTCGGCATCTGCGACGTCGTCTCGATGCGACAACAGGACATGGCTGACACCGCCAAGTTCATCAACCGTCTCGGTGAGGGATCGGGTGTAGCGCGGAGAGTCGACCATCAGATTGCCTTCAGTGCGAACCGCGAGATAGGAGTGGCCGCCGAACGAACTCGGAGAGTTGTGCCCCAGGGCAAAGATGCCGCTGGTGAGTTCAACCGGGAAAATGCCTTCTGGCGGGCGGGGGACTAAACGGTTGCCGATCGACTTTGTCGGACACGCCGCCGACGCTCTCCAGAGCATCGCTGTTTCCTCGGGACTGCTTGGCTGTTTGGTCAGCACGGACCGGCTTGTTGGAGTCCATGCCAATCAGATTTGGCGCCCAGTGCCGGGCGGCGTCGCAACCAACACATCGCGTATCGACAAACCATGGCCCGTCGGCGTTGTCTGAATGGGCTTGGTCTTGTCTCGCCACCCCGGTACCCCAATCGCTACTGACACCCTCGCGATAGAAGTTCAGCCTTATCTGTGCACCAGACATCACCAACAGAATCGAGTCGGCTACAGCCTCGACGAACAAGCCCTGATCCTTCGGTCAGACTGGGTCCTCACCGCCGCAGAATCCCGACGGCCGGCCAAAGAACCGCGCCGCATCACGGCCCACGTCGCCTGCTGCGTAGCCTCGGGTCGGCGGTGACCGATTTCGTCGGTACGCGAAACACAGGCGTCCTCCGTTTCCGAGGACTGTTGCCGAGTGCTCGGGGCGCCGAATCACTCGGCCGGTGACAGAGCAGCCTTATTTCGTGGTCGGCCAAGTCAGCTTGCGGGTGATCCATTTGCCATCCTGAAATCCAGGCTCGAGAATTCCGAAACTCCATGACCGGACTGGCCGGATCCGAACGAACCTCGTACTCCCGCTTCCCACATCCGGTGCGTTCTCTCGCTCAACAAAATCTGCTCGGCCATGAACCTTGATCCCGCGCGGCTCATACGGATCCGTCGACACCAGACCATCCACCGTCAAAGAAACGGACACGTTGCCGGCCCCGATGTTCTTCCCCTGTGCGTCTTATCCATCATCGAACTGCCCACATAGAACGCATCACCGTCAAAACTGAATCCGACCGGAGAGACATCGACCTGCCCGCCATTGCTGACCGTACCCAATCGCATCACAGGCTGAGAACGCAGATACTCGACCTCTTCGTCAGTGAACACAACGCCTCCACAGCAGATACTCCAATACGCAACGCTCACGCTACCCGGCTAGGTCCACACCGACCGCGCGGCTGGCTCTCACTGAAGAGTGATCGGTGGGTCGCCCGGGCTGGTGCTAGTTCATCGGTCCCGCCATGCGTCGACTTCGTTTCGGACTCCGTCCATCAGGCTGTGGGCGATTTCGGCGTCGGCCATGTTGCGGTGGGTGAGGTTGATTCCGATGAAGGCTGCGGTGAGGAACCGAGCCCGTTGCTCAATCGAAGCGGGCGCTATCTGGCCGGCGTCGGCTGCTCGTTTAAGCGCTGCCCGGAAACCGGCTTGAAGGATTTCGAAGTAGCGGCCGACGGCCTCGTATTCGTCGACGCTGCCCATGTCGTTGACGATGAAGCATCCTCGCGGTTGGCCGGCGCGGTAGCTGGCGGTGAGGATGTCGATGAACTCGACGATGTCCTCCACCCCGGCTGTGCCGTCGTGCAGCGCTGAGAAAAGCTGATCGGTCGCCATCGCGATGTAGGTGTCAGCGGCACTCTCGTACAGCCCACTCTTGCCTCCGAAGCTCTTGTACAAGGTCGATCGGTCGACACCTGTTGCGGTTTCGAGGTCGCCCACCGTTGTTGCCTTGAAACCTGCAGACCAGAAAGCGAATACCGCTGACGTTAGGACCTCGTCGCGGTCGAACTCTGGCGGTCGCCCACCGAGGCTCTTCAAATTGGGGGTTGCGTTCTCCACCATGTGTTGTATAACCTACTTCCAGTTCGACAACCATTAGTGTAGAACCTCAGCGGCCTGTCGACAACACCCCATCCAATTCTGGAGACCAGCAATGAACGAGTTCACGATCACCCGCAGCATCGAGGCTCCCCGGGCAACCGTCTGGGACGTGCTGAACGATTTTGGGAACATCGCCGACTGGAGCCCCGACATCAAACGCTCAGCCATCACCTCAGAAGGGCCCGTCGGCCAAGGAACAACTCGGCATTGCGACTTCGCGCCCCTCGGAAGGGTGAATGAACGCATCGAGACCTGCTTCGCGAACGAGCAGATGACTGTCCACCTCTACGAAACCTTCAAGATGCCCGTCTCCGACGCGATCGCCGACTTCCAACTCGCCACCTCCGCGGACACCACAGAGTTGACGCTGACGGTCAGCTACACCCCAAACCGCCTAGGCCAGGTAGCCAAGGGAACGACCGACAAGCAGATGCGCAAAGGCATGGACAGCCTCGCCGACGACCTCACCCGGCAGAGCGAACACGTCACCGCCACGAAATCCGAGGAGGCTGGCCATGGGGCGTCCTGACGGAATCGTCGACTTCGTCCCCGACCCGGATCTCTTCCCGTTCGAGTCGAAGTGGTTCGACAGCACAGTCGGACCAATCCACTACATCGACGAAGGCGAAGGCCGGCCGATGCTGATGTTTCACGGCAACCCTGACTGGAGTTTCCTCTACCGCAAGATCATCACCGAACTCAAGGGCCAGTTCCGGTGCATCGCCATGGACTACCCAGGCTTCGGACTATCCGTGCATCCCGGCGACGGTTTCGGGTACACGCCCGCCGAACACGCCGGCGTTGTCGGAGAGCTTGTCGACCACCTTGACCTCAACGACACCATCGTCATGGGTGCCGACTGGGGCGGCCCGATTGGACTTGATGTCGCCTCAAGAATACCAGAGCGCGTAACCGGGCTAGTAATTGGCAACACGTGGGCCTGGCCCGCCGACAGCACCATGTTGAAGTTCTTCAGCCGACTCATGAGCTCCCCGCCCCTGCAGGCGCTCATCAAGCGCAACAACTTCTTCGTGAACCCAGCAATGAAACGCACCTTCGAAGGCCAGGTGTCTGATGCCGAGTTCGAGCACTACACCGCAGTCGTCCCAACCCCGGAGTCCCGCCGCGGGATCGCCGAGTTCCCTAAACAGATCCGCGCCGCCAAACCCTGGCTCGCCGAGCTCGAACAACGCGTCACCGCCAACCTCGCAGACAAGCCAATGCTTCTCGTCTGGGGCACCAAAGACCCGGTGTTTCGAAAGGTCCTCAGCCGTTGGGAAACCAAGTTTCCCAACGCCGACGTGATCCGCCTCGACACCGCCAGCCACTACCTCCAAGAAGACGAACCCGAACAAATCGCCGCCGCCATCACCAACACCTACAACCCAAACAACCACTAGTGTCCTGAGTCTTTAGTGCGGATGTTGATTGTTGGGGGCGTAGGGAATTTTGGTTTGGGGTGTGGCGTTTGTTTCTGTGAGCGATCATGGAGACGATTCTTGTGGCTTCTACGGGACGACAACCAGTTGCGGTGACGGTGAGCGCTGGCGATAGGGAGCGCCTTGATGCGCTGGTGGGTGATCTGGGGTGCCCTGACCGGGTCCGGGTTCGGGCCCGGATCGTGCTTGCTGCTGCTGGTGGCGGGTCAAATGTTGGGATTGGGACTCAAGCCGCATCGGGTTGACAGTTTCAAGCTTTCAACCGATCCGCATTTCGTGGACAAAGTCCACGACGTTGTCGGCTTGTACCTGAACCCCGCCAGAGCGGGCCATTGTGCTCTGCATCGATGAGAAACCTGGTATCCAGGCACTGAACCGTACTCAACTCGCGTTTCCAATGCTTCCAGGCACGCCGACAACACGAACCCATGACTATGCCCGTAACGGCACGATAGATCTGTTCGCTGCGCTCAACGTTGGCACTGGTGAAGTGATCTGCCAAACAGAGAAACGCCACCGTGCCAAAGAATTCAAGAAACTCTTGAACCAGCTTGCCGACCAGTCGCCCGACGATGTCGACATCCATGTCGTGTTGGATAGCGCTTCGACTCACAAGACCAACGCGATCAAGAAATGGCTCCAGCAACACCCCCGCTGGGAGTTTCACTTCACTCCAACATCATCGTCTTGGCTGAATCTTGTTGAACGCTGGTTCTCCGAACTCACCACCAAGAAGCTGCGACGCTCAACCCACGACAATGTCACCCCCGCCGACGAAATCCTCCAATCACTCAGAAGATATCTCAACCGCTTCAAAGACTCAGGACACTAGTGGTGCCTCGCGGATTTGGTGACGGTGGTGAGAGCGGTTCGACCGCGTTTGACCTTAGTCATGAACTCGTTGGCGGTTTTGGTCCAGATGAAGGGCTGAGGGTTGTCGTTCCAGTGTTCGGCCCATGTCTCGACTCCCTCGATGAGCATGTCGACACTCGAGAACGTGCCTCGGCGTAGCCGGCGTTCGGTGAGCGGGTTGAACCAGCCCTCCACCAGATTGAGCCACGACGACGAAGTCGGTGTGAAGTGAAGATGCCAACGAGAGCGCTTGGGGTGAGCGAGCCACTTGGTGACCTCGCGTGCCTTGTCGACCGAGAGGTTGTCAAGCACGACATGAACTTCAAGATCGTGAGGGACGTGCAGGTCGATCCATTTGAAAATCGACAGCACCTCGTTGGCTCGATGACGCGTTCCCGATCCCATGGCGCGCGGCCATCAACGTGTCGTCCATTGCGTCCACCCATCGTCGGGATTGGTGTGCAACGTGTCATGCACCACTGCCTCGACCGTGCCATCAGGAAGCCACGATCTCCGGCCCCTCCCAGCTGTGATCACTCCAACACCATCGACACCGTCATCCGCGAAGCGTGTTCGAAGTCGTCGCACATTCCCGGGCGATCTCCTCATTGGCAACACCGTCAGCTGCACAGTCGAGCCGAGTCCTCGGTCCGAAGTGAACGCGTCGTCAGAGACGACAGCCATCGGAAGCGTCTTCAAGAAGTCTTCAGACGTTCTCCATGTCTGTTGACGCAGGCGGGTTCAAGCTCGTGAGTGTCAGTCCGACCCAAGGAGAACCCCGTGGAAACCAATGTGACGCATTCCAGCACCAGCCAGAACACCCGACACCTCGAACGCCCTCACCTGGACGAGGCACCGGAACGAGGCACGACACGAACGTCAGTACCCATGTCAGATGGGAGTACCAGCCGGCCATTTCGAGAACTGAACGGAGTTCTCCGTGATGACGGCTCCAGCTACGACATTCGGCTGTTGAGGATGCAAGGATGGCGGGGCCCCGAACTCGACCAGGCAGCTGCAGCGGGAAACGCAGTACGTCTTGCTCCCGGTTTCTGCGCCGCCGGGGCAGTAGCGATTTTGCTTTCAGGATCGTCGATCTTGGCGTTCGCTCTCATGCTCACCGCAGTCGTCGGTACCGGAGCGAGGAATCACCCGATTGAGTCGATCTACAACTGGGTGGCACATATGGCGGCCCGAGAGCCGCTCCCGAGAAACAAAGCGGCCAAGCGATTCGGTTGTCTGATTGGCGGGGCACTTCTCGCCGCCAGCGCCCTGTCGCTCGCCTTTGGGTCTCCTCTCGTCGGTCGTACTTTCGCAGGCGCACTGGCCGTTGTCGCCGGGTTTGTCAGCATCACCAATTTCTGTGTTCCATCAGCGATCTTCGTCACCTTGTTCGGGAGTGAACGCTCGACGGCGTGTTCGCTGTTCAGCGCTGGTTCGCCGAGTTGTTCGCTGCCGTCGAATGGTATGAGGTAGGACCGAGCAGGTCGAACAGTGGTGAGGATCAACACGCTCGGGCTCGACCAGGCGTCTTGAGGATCTTGAGGCTTTCGGTTCGGACAGTCTCGTCAGACCACGGAGTCCGTTGTGCGTGCGGCGGTATCCCCAGGTCGGGATGTCACCGGCGAGGCGGACGACGAGTCGGCGAATCTCATTCGAGGTTGGTGGTCTTCCTGGTCCTCGCGTGGCATGCGTCCGCCGACCACGTCGCCGTCGGAGCGTTGGCAGGCGGAACCTGCGTCGGCGTCGCTCGCTACATCACGCCAGCAGGGAGTGTTGGTACGGCCGTGGCTGTCTCGGCCGTAGCGAGTGGCAAGGGACTGGCTCGCAGAATGGGTCAACCGGACAGTTCTCCGGGTCCTTCGCCAACCAGTGCAGCTCAGCCGACCAGAACTCACCGCGCACCTTGCGCAACACCTCGATGCCAATGCATCGAGCCGTGCCTGAGTAACCAACAACAAACAGAAAGCAATTACAATGACAAACACAACCACCACGCTCCGGCAACTTGGCTCCCGTCGAATGAGGGCTGATGTCATTTGCCACCAAGAAGTCACCCGAACGCTGTCTCGGTGTGATGTTTGTCAAGAACCTAGGATCGGCCGATGATCGCCGCCATGCGCACTGCTCGCCCGACCGCCGACATCGGCCAAGCCCGAGACTTCTATGAGCGAGTCGTTGGACTGCCGGTGCTCTGGTCCTTTGTTGATCATGACGGCTTCGACGGGATCATTCTCGGGGTGCCTGACGAACGTGCTCAACTCGAATTGGTGAGGGCACCACATGACGTGATCCCGACTCCAACACTCGAAGATGCGGTCGTTCTGTACTGCGATCCGGCGACCAGAAACGAGATCATCGATCGGCTCCGCACGGCGAACTGTCACGAGGTACCTAACGACGAGCCCGGACTGAACCCGTACTGGCCGCGCAACGGTGCGACGACGTTCGTCGATCCGGACGGGTATCGGTTGATCATCTCCGAAGCTGACTGAAGAAGCCGCACGATGGTTGGCGTCTCACTCCGCCAGCGCCACGTTTCCACGACGCAGAATCACTTCGTTCGACAAACGAAGCACGCCGCGCTCCGGCCCACCTGTGGTGTCACGGAATCTCGAAGGCCGACGGGATATCGCGTAGCCTCGGCCCTCCGACAGGCGGGCCGAGTTCTACCGATTGCTCTACCGGTGCTCGATCGCCGGGCTTCTGGAAGGAGCACGTCATGAAGGGCTACACCGCCAAGAAGGGCAACCAGTATTACGCCGTCATCTATGAGGGCCTCGACCTGGTCACCGGTAAAGAGAAGCGGGCCTGGCATCCAGCCGGCCCCAACAAAGCGGAGGCCGAAAGACTCGCGAAGCGGCTCGCTGCCGAGTCCGATGGCCGTGACGACAAGACACGGTCGTATTCCGATCCGACGGCTCAAGGTCACCGACCTCGAAGCTCTCTACGACGCCAAGCTTCGCCCCACCGACCCCGACGTGAAAGCGCTCGCCCCGAAGACAGTGCTCGATGTCCACCTCATCATCCGCGGCGCACTCACAGCCGCTGTGAAACGAGGAATCGTCACCAGAAACATCGCCACCGTCGCCCATGCCCCAAGACTGCGATCGATCCCGAAACACGAAGCCAAAGCCTGGACCGCCAACCAACTGAGCGGGTTTCTGCAGGCTGCGGTCGGGCACCGGCTGTTCCCAGCGTTCTGGCTCGCCGCCAACACCGGCATGCGCTGCAGCGAACTCCTCGGGCTTCGCTGGACCGACATCGACTTCAACAAAGCCACCGTGTCGATCAACCGGGGACCGGTGGCCGTCGGCTACGAATTTTGCGAATCACGAGGCAAGACGGCTAACAGTCGACGCTCGATCGACCTCGACCCATCACCGTCGATGTGCTGGCCGGATGGAAGACCTGGACCACAGTCGAGCAACGCCTGTCCGGCACCAAGGCCAGCTACGTCTTCACCAACGCTGGCGGCGGGGCCGTCCACCCACACTCAGTCTCCCAGGCCTTCGAACGAGTCGCTCGCAACGCCGGGCTACCCGTGATCCGGTTCCACGACCTACGCCACACACATGCCACCCTCCTGATCAAAGAACGGGTGCCGGTCAAGGTCGTCTCCGAGCGACTCGGCCACGCAACCACCGCGTTCACGATCGAGACCTACCAGCACGTCCTGCCCGGCATGCAAGCCGACGCCGCCAACCTGTTCGGCCAGCTCATCGACCCTTCTACCGACTTCTCCCGGTTGAAGAACCGGGAGAAGTCGGCCTGAAAACGGAAGAAGTCCTGGCCGACACCGAGGCTGACCAGGACTTTTTGGTGGCGGGGGCAGGATTTGAACCTGCGACCTTCGGGTTATGAGTTCGTCAGAGCCCATATCGACTGGTGTCGATCCGTGCCGCAAAGTGCTGTTTACCAGGGGTTTCGCGACCTGAGCGTGTCGGCGCGCACCTGTGGATAACGCCCTTTGACGGACTGTCCGTTGGAAGATCCGTTAGCAGTCTTGCCCAGAACAGCGATTTGTTTGCGTCGAACAAGTTGGCGATCGGAACAAGTCGACGACTGGCCCCTACGCGAATCCGCCGGCGTCGATCGCGGTCTCAATCTCGTGGCGGTGGCGTGGGTCGCAGGCGGCCCAGCGGCGTTCGTCTTCGTCGAGGGCTGCCAGGAACTCGAAGCGCTCTCGGACGACTCTCTCCCAGCGTTTGAGGTCCACCGGTTGGGTCAGCTTTCCGATCGAGTCGGGGGCGAAGTCGCCCTCGGATCTGGGCTTGAGAATGTCCGCTGGGTCAGCCGGTTTGTCACCGCGGCCATCGTCGACGACGTCGCCCCACACTTTGAGTACCCACAGCCGTCGTACGAGGGTTTCGTCCATCGCTCCGGAAGCGAACTGTGCGAGGTCATAGACGTCGCGACCGAGCGCGACGCGTCGGTAGCGGGCGAGCTTCTCCGCGCACGCCTCCACCTCCGCGATTATGGGAAGCTCCGGCAGAGCGATCTCATACACCCGGTGCACGGACAGATCGACGAAGCCGAGGTGTTCGGGCGGGAGAATCAGGGGCCGCCGAGCGAACTCCACCGATGCCGCGACATCAGGCTGGCCGAGCTGAGGATGCCGAATCTGCATGGTCCAGTGCCGCCCGTCGCCGCGAGTGGACTGGAGCGAGAACTGGAACCCGGCGATGCTCGCCCCATCAATGGCCTCGCACACCTCCAGAACGGTGTCGTCATCGGGGGCGACGAAGTCGAGATCGGTGGAGAATCGTCCCCCGCTGCCGAGTCGGCACTTCCGCAGGGCAGTGCCGCCCTTGAACACCAAGGTGCCGTCGTCGAAGTGGCCGAGCTCGACCAGCAGCCAGAGCAGATGATCCTGCGCGACGTCGAGTAGCGCTGCCCCGTAGGTGTCGGCGCGTCCGGCTCCGTGTAGTCGAACCAGCGCTTCGGTCAGCGTGCCGGCGGCCATCACGCCTTCCCGAGTTGATCTTGGAGCGGTGCGATGAGGTGATCGTTGACGCTGAACTGCGATGACCACACTGCGGTCGGGCCGTCGCCAAAGGACGCGACCGGCATCGACCTGCTGGGACGCCGGTTGAGTAGATCAAGAGCCTCGGCGGTTCGGCCTCCGCAGTGCAGTAGATACGTTGCGCGTTGCCACGCGGAGGCTGACTGACCGTCGAGCAGGCGCTCGATCTTGTCGGTGTCACAGTCCGAGGCCAAGACATCAAGTTGAGGAATCAGGTCGGCCCACACTCGAAACGACGCCGGCCGGGCCGTAAGCTGCACAACCAAAGCTTCGGGACCGAAGGCCGGAAGCCCAGTGGCCCAGTTGGTCAGGTCCAGCCCCTTGCGACGAAGTAGACGAGAGTTGGGGGCGAGCTCACGGGCTTGTTCGCCCGACCAGCTGAGCCGTACGAGCGAGACATAGCTCCGCAGTCCGTGCGGTACGCGCTCGTTCGACGGCAGCCAGACAGCGATCGTCCCGCCGAAGTTTCGAGGGAGATAGCCAAGGTGCCACGCCGCGGCCTCCCCGGCGAGAGCGAACGTGGCATCAGGTTCGCGTGCCTTCCAGGCCCGTAGATCGATGTACGGTTCGGTGACGTCGGCCTCCCCCGCTGGTACGAATGCCCACACTCCTTTGAGATGCAAGCTTGCGAACCAGCCGAGCTGCTGAAGGTCGCGTGCGGTCCTTTCTGGGTCGCGGCCGACTCCTAGTTCCTCGAGGCGGGCGACGAGATCTTGTCGCGTCACAACTGCCGGCCGGTCGCGAGAGAGAATCGCAATCAGATCCGCGGCCCACCCAGGGATCGAACGTGATGCATCACCTGTTTCGCTCATCCGAGGGTCCGTTCTCTTAGGTCTGTGCCCGAATCTACCCTCTCAGGGGGCATATCCGGGCACATAGTTAAGTTTCCAGTTCGCCGCTGGCCACAAATTCCAGAAGGTGAGCTGTTTCACCGCCGGTGAGACAGCTGTGATTCTGAAACGAGAACTGCTTCACTCCGGCTCATCATCATCGGGGTAAAGCACCGGTTCACCGGTTCGGACCGCGGTGATGGCATCGCCGATCATCTTGGTCCAGTCACCCCACCAGAACTTCCGACCGTCGTCGAGCTCTGCTCCCCAGCCCCGAAGCGTCTGAGCGAGGGCGTCTTCGATCTGTTCCTGAGGCGGCGTCTGCTGCTCGGTAGCCATCCGCCAACGCTACGAACCGGAGCCGACCCTGTCGCATGAGTTTCGGTGGACATGTTCATGTTCGACTTCGAGTCGTCGGGATCTCGTCCATGATGAGGCCAAGATCTAGCCCTCGATCAGTTTGTCGAGCATCGCAGTGAGGGTGGGCCGCCGTCGGTGTTTCTCTCTCAAGCCGACCACATACGTCTGGTGCTCGGTAGACAGCCCGGCCGCTGCGGCGGCACGACGCGCGTTCTTGAGCTGCTTCACCGCTGCCCGATAGGCCCTTCGATCAGTCGTCTCCAGGATCGACTCGACAACCCGTACATACACATCGACCGAAGCCGCCGGGTCGACAGCCTCATAGGCCCCCGCAAGTCGAATGAGACGATCGTCGCCGAGGTCGTCGCCATCGGCCGCCAGCAACCAGGCCGCCTCGACCTCACCATCGGCCAACAACAGATCAACCAACGAACCACGATCCCGACGCCCGAGCACCTCGCGAGCTGAAGCCACATGTGCGTCCCAGGACCCGACCGCGCCAGAGGCATCGTGCAGGAGGCCGTAGGTCGATGTGCTGGGCATGTCCTGGTGATGTTCGAGTCGCACGTCGAGAACAGCCTTGAGGTCCCCGTTCGCCTCGTGCACACCGGCAGCAATGTCGTAGCGGTGTTTGACCTGCCATCCACTTGTTGCCTCGATACCCCTTTGCGCCCAGGCCAGTGCATCGTCGGGTCGCTCGATCTCCAGCATCGCCTCAGCTACACGGGTGTACTGATGAGGAGCAGTCAGGTCTTGGCCGAGCACCGTGACGATCGCTTGGATATCCCCATCGAGCACGGCAAGGCGTTCGGTTGCGTGCTTCACCGCGAACGGCACACGGCCCTGAGCTGAACGCTCAGCCACGGCGTTGCGGTAGACGGCCATTCCCTTGTCGCCCAAGGCCGGGGCGTACAGCACCGGGTCGATCGTGAAGAAGTCCTGGTCATCGATTCCGAACTTGATCATCCACCTGGCCAACGATTTCGGCTCCGTTACCCCGGCAAGAGATACCTGATCGTGGATTGCCAACAACCGGTGCGCGACATCGCCCATCATCCCCGACGAATCATCCGACTTCAGGATCGCCTTCACGACCCGACCGACCGAGAGCTCGATGAGCTTCAGCAACTCCCTCGACGGGTTGCACGTTGCTTCGGCCTCCATCTCGTCCACCACCGCGCCGGCGTCAAGAGCCCACTCATTTGCCTCGCTGTAGTCCAAATGGCGCCGCGTGCGCAGCACCGCGTCAGCCTCATCTCGCAAGATCGCAACGCGCTCGGCCGGCACCGCTACAGCAAGCCGCACTGCCGCAGCGACCGCCGCTGACTCGGTCGCTGCACGCTGCACGCTGCATGCGAGCGGTTGACTCATCCAATCGATCGATGAGCTCACCCAACGATTCATCAGCATCCTGCCTCGCTGAACCTGCCACGATCCGACGGTAGGCGACGCCACGGGCTCCGGTCCAAGCGTGGGACACCACGCCAACACGGCAAGCACCCCATCAAGTGTTTTGTGCGCAGATCAGATCTCCTCGAGGCAAGACGTCGCAGCCGGAGTTGTATGCAGCGTGCGACTTGGGCCGAACTGTGCGGTTGGGAACCTCGCCCTTTACAGAGCTAGCTGGGATTTCTACCTTGGCCGACGCCAGGAATACGTAACGGCCTATGAGGCACAACGTGACGAAGAGCGAGCGCGCCGTAGAGCAAAGCCCGGCGGGCCTCCCCCGTACCGCATGGCAATCCGTGACAGAGGCAAGCCGTATGTCCGGCTTGTCCTCGACGCGTACCACCGTGACCAGATCTCACCATCGTCACTGTCAACCCTGCTCGGCTTGAAGTTGAAGCATGTGGCGGCACTCGAACGAGAAGCGGGCACGGGGCCATGAGCTATGTCTTCGACACCAGCGCCCTCATCGGAGCATGGGTGCGTACATATCCACCAGACCTGTTTCCGCGTGTCTGGGACGAGATGGACGCGCTTGCAACTGACGGCCGGCTCTTCGTGCCCGAGGAGGTTCTGGAGGAACTCGGCAAGCAGGACGACGAGCTGCTCGCCTGGGTGAAAGCAAGAGCCGAGGCGATCGTGGTGCCGACGACCCGAGCGATGATGTCGAAAGCCCGAGCCGTGCTTGTGGATCATCCGCACCTCACCAAGACCGGCACAGGTCGCGGGAAGGCTGACCGTTCGTCATCGCTCTAGCGTCATTGCGGGGCCTCCCGGTCGTCACACAAGAACAGGGGGGTTCGGCATCGAAGCCGAGGATCCCATACGTCTGCGGTGAGCGGGGAGTCGACTGCATAAGTGCGTTGGATGTCATCCGTACGGAGGGCTGGCGCTTCTGAGCGCTTCGGTCCGACCCGACTGTCGGCGCATCCGGCGTCCCCTTAGTGATGTCCCCTTGCGCACGAATGCCACGCCGTGCCAGATCATCCGTTAGAAGATCCGTTAGAAGAGGGGCCTTTTTGACCTCTGAGCGAACACTGAGAAACCCCGGAAACTGTTGAGTTTCCGGGGTTTTTCGATGGTGGCGGGGGCAGGATTTGAACCTGCGACCTTCGGGTTATGAGCCCGACGAGCTACCTGACTGCTCCACCCCGCGTCGAAGTGGACTTCACTCTATCGGCCTCCGACGGCGGTCCACCACCTTGCAAGTGATCGGACAATCCGAACCGCCATGCCTCGGCGCTCGGTACTGCGGCGCCGAGGAAACCGGCGAGCTGAGCGATGCGACCGCTTTCATCGGACCATGCTGCATCGATGCTTCGAGCACATGGTTTCCTTGGGGGCTAGCATGCGCCGACTGGTCATCGAGCAGCATGGCAAACCCAGTGTCGCCAATGTCCAAGTTCTGATCGAACTCGGCGATCGAGTCGACCTCGGAGAGCTGAAAGGCCTCCATGAGCGCAAGGCAGTATGGTCGAATCGGCAGGTCGGACGAGGTGCCGTGGCCGTTGGCTGTGGGAGGATCAATCGGTGACGGAACAGCGCATCATCGGTACATACATGACGTTGGCCGGGATGTACACTCTGGCCGCCTCACTGATCTGGGGCGTCAACACGCTTTTCCTGCTCGACGCCGGGCTCAACATCGGCGAGGTGTTCATCGCCAACGCGGCATTCTCCGTCGGCATGGTGATATTTGAGATTCCGACGGGCGTCGTGGCCGACACGCTGGGACGAAGGGTCTCCTATCTGCTGAGCGTTGGCATCCTGGGTATCACCACGATCCTGTACATGGTGGCGGCCAGAGCAGAGGCCGGCCTGATCTTCTTCAGCACCGTTTCGGCCATTATGGGGCTTGGATTCACCTTCTATTCCGGGGCGCTGGAGGCCTGGCTGGTCGATGCCCTCAAGGCCTCTAACTCCGAGCGGCAACTCGACCATGTCTTCGCACGGGGGCAGCAGGTCAACGGTGCGGCCATGTTCATCGGGACCATCTCCGGCGGATTCCTCGGTCAGATCGATCTGGCGGTGCCGTTCGTTGTCCGAGGAGGGCTGTTGGTTGCGGTGCTCGTCATAGCGACCAGGTCGATGACCGAGATCGGCTTCACCCCGAAGCCGCTGGAATTGCGGAGCCTACCAACCCAGATGGGGCAGCAGGCCGCGGTCGGCATCGCCCATGGCTGGGGCCACCGCGGGCTCCGGCTGTTGATGATCTCCGGCGCCATCCGCGGCCTGTTCTTCGGGTGGGCATTTCATGCCTCACAGCCATATCTGCTGGAATTGCTCGAACGGGACGCGGTCTGGGTGGTCGGTCTCGTCACGGCCGGTGTCTCGCTGGCCATGATCGTCGGGAACCAGATCGTCGAAGTCCTCAGCAAACGATGCGGTCGGCGCTCCACCATGCTCATCGGCGCATCCGCTGTCAGCACCGTTGCCGCGGTGACCATCGGAGTCACGTCGACCTTCGCCGTTGCCGTTGTCGCCCTGTTCGTTGTGGCCGCAGCGATGGGTGTGACCATGCCAGTGCGTCAGGCTTACCTTCATGCGGTCACCGCCTCCGAGAATCGGGCGACCGTCATCTCATTCGATGCGATGATCTCCTCGGTCGGCGGTGCCGGTGGCCAGGTCGGACTTGGAGCGGTCTCGAATGCCAGGTCATTCAGCGCCGGCTACGTCGTCGGAGGTGCATTGACCGCCCTGGTGGTCCCGACGCTGTGGCTGCTGCGAGGCGTCGGCGGCTCCGGTGACCAGCTCCACGACGATGCTGCGGCCGGAACCGACGGGACCTGCCCAACCGGACTTCCGGGTGACACCGGCGTCCGGTCAATCCCTGTGCCATCTCTGACCGACGAGTAGTTGGCGCTGCAGCTGCAGATTTTGATCCGGATCGAATCCTGATCAGATGTTGATCAGGTACACCGTGCCAACCAGCAGCGCGGCCAAGACGCCATTGACGACCCGCCGGCTTCGATCATCGGTGAGAAGCCGTCCTATCCCGGTTCCCGCCACCACCCAGGTGGCGATGCACGGGAGGTTGACGACGGCGAAGACCCCCGTCAGGAGCAGTGCATTGGCCAGGACCGAGGAGTTGCTCGGGAGAAACGAGCCGGCAGCGGTCACGCCCATGACCCAGGCCTTGGGATTGACGTATTGGAAGGCCACGGCCTCGGAGAGGGTGAGCGGCTTTGGTCTTCGCTTCTCCGATGCTCGGCCGGCAACGGCGATTCGCCATGCCAGGTACAGCAGGTATGCCGAGCCAACGATCCGCAGGATGCCGTTCAACCACGGCCAGCGTTGAAACAGCGACCCGACGCCCAAAGCGGTGACCAATACCAGGGAGGAAAAGCCAAGGTACACGCCAAACATGTGTCGCATGGTGCCTCGGATACCGAAGTTCATTCCCGATGACCAGAGCATCAGATTGTTGGGGCCGGGGGTTATCGAACTCACGAAGGCAAAGACTGCCAAGCTACCGAGGTTCATCGAACTCTCAAATCATCTGCGAACCGCACGTCGCCAGCTTGCCTAAATTGGCACTAGGTTGAAAGGGCCAATCCGAAGAGGATTGGCCGGAAATCGCAGTCTGAGAAGAGTAGGGGTCGCAGGATCAAGATGAACGCTCAACATGAACGCTGAAGATGGCCGCTGAGCTTGCCCGGTTGCTTGGCCGCTGGACCGGGGGCAGCGGGCCGCTGTACAAGCAACTTCGAGACGGCCTGCTCGAGCTACTGGAGACCGGATCTCTGCAGACCGGGATGACCCTGCCATCGGAACGGAAACTGGCCATCGAGCTGTCGGTCAGCCGAAACACGGTGGCCGCGGCCTATGCGGAGCTGCGGTCGATGGGCTGGGCCGACGCCAGACAGGGGGCCGGGACTACCATCACGGCCCTACGGCACTCAGCGGTAGGCAGCCACCGAGCCAACGCCATGTTCGCCACCCTGCTGCGCGACCACCCCGACGTTGTGGATCTGACCATTGCAGCGCCGGACGCCGCCCCCATCGTCACCGAGGTCCTGGCCGAACCGGGCCGCTTCATGGATCCGGCCGTCCTGACCCGCGGCCACGGATATGAGCCCAGGGGAGATCATCGGCTCAGGGAGGTGATCGCGGAAACGCTGACCGGCAACGGGCTTCCGACCGAAACCGACCAGCTACTCATCTCCACTGGAGCACAGCAGGCGATCTCGCTGCTGCTCCGGGGACTGACCAGGCCGGGTGACAGCGTCGGGCTAGAGGAGACCAGCTTTCCCGGCGCCATTGACGCCATAGCGGTTGCCGGGCTTCGCACAACGCCGATCAAGATGACCGATTCCGGTCTGGACCCGGAGCATCTCGAGGCCATCCTCAAACAGCTTCCACCAAGGCTGCTCTACCTCGTCCCAACCTTTCACAATCCAACCGGGACCTTGTTGAACGGCGTCGACCGGAGCCGGGTGGCGGCACTTGTCGCCGAACACCAGATCACAACCATCGATGACTTGACGCTGGCCGAGCTCGACTTCGGCCAACCGGCCCCTCCCCCGCTGGCGGCGCTGGAACCCGACGCTCCGATCATCAGCATCGGCAGCATGTCCAAGGTCTTCTGGGGTGGTTTGCGCATCGGATGGTTGCGGGCCACGCCGAACATCATCAATCACCTCGTCGGGCTGAAGACGGCAGCCGACCTCGGCACCGCTGCCCCGATGCAGCGTCTGGCCTCCGCCATGTTTCGCTCCTACAGCCAAACCCGCAGGCATCGCAACGAGCAACTCGCGACGTCGTTGACCAGAACGGTTGAGGCGCTCGAGGCCCAGCTGTCGGACTGGGAGTGGCAGCTCCCCCTTGGCGGCCCTCACCTTTGGCTGCGGATACCGGGCCTCGACGCAGGGGCGTTCAGCCATCGGCTGCTCCAAGCCGGGGTGGCCGTGGTACCCGGTCCACTGCTGACCGTTGACGGCCAATCGGCCTGTGATCGGATACGGATGCCGTATTATCTCCCGCCGGCAACGTTGGAGATAGCCATCGATCGTATGGCCGATACCTACAACCACTGGTAGCAACCACCGGTAGCAACCACCGGTAGCAAACAAGCTGATGGCAATGACCGGTCGCCGTTCCAGGTTGGATGCCGGGGTGGAACCGGTGGCAAACTCCTGAGATGTTTGCTCCACTTGACGGATCGAGATCATCAAGCGGTTGGTGGCCGGCGCCGACGTCTTCGTCGAGAACTTCCGCCCCGGGGTTGCCGAACGACTGGGACTGGGTTTCGACGCCCTCAGCGAGGTGAGGTCTGAGCTCGTCTATGTTTCGTTGACCGCTTATGGTCAGGATGGCCCCACAGGACATCGGCCCGCCTACGACCATGTGGTCCAGGCCATGTCAGGAATCATGGAGACGACCGGCACGGAAGAGACCGGCCCAATCAAGGTCGGTGCGCCGTACGTCGACTATGCGGCAGGAGCGCTCCTTGTTTCACATCTGTCGCCCTAGCGATTTGGAGGCGGACCGTCCGAGGGATCGGTCGATGCCAGCGTAAATCACGCCCCTTTGGTGGAGTCGCCCAACCACACCAAAGGGTGTAGCCGTCGCAGCGCTAGGTTTCTGCGACGACCACACCCAGGGGCGGCCTCTCACTGGGATTGTGGTCACCAATGAGAGGCAGGTCCTCTGCTTCGAGCACGGCGGAAGAAGATCGAAGCGCCGAGGACCCAGTGTAAGTTCTGTCAGCCCATGAATCCGTTGGCGGCAATGGTGGGCAGGAGGGTAAGGGCACCGAAGGAAGCGGCGGAAGAAAGCAGGACAAACAGACGACGAGACATTATAGTTGCTCCCAGTAGGTAGTTGAAGTGGCTACGTGTTGAAACTGCTTACAGCTTGTCTTTCCCCTATCTCTCGATCGTCTCGATCTGAGCGAACTAGCATGCCAGACCGTGGGGACATGTCCAGAAGATAGGCCCTGACCAGGTCTTTTGTGCACCTTCGCGCTCGGCCAACTTTTCTCCAGGAAATCTCGGTCAGATGGATTTTCGGGTCCGAACCGTGGTGCCACTACTGCGTAAGACCGCTATGTCCCTCTTGATCGTGCGTTCACTGACCGACAGAGCCGCGGCAAAGTCAAGGATTCGAGCCGACCCTTCCTGGGCCTGCGCTTCGGCTGCCAGCCGACAGAGGCGGTGCTGACGTCGCTCGGCGACGGTTTGAATCTCCCAGTCAGCCGGGTCGGAGACCGTCCAGGTCACATCCACGTACTCGTCGGGGTTGAGCGATCTGCCCATCGGTGCGGTGACGGCCGGGATCTGGGCCAGAATCGTCATCGGGAACCGGCGCTCATAGTCCTCGGCGATGCCGGCGTGCTCGGGAATCGATGACCAGGAACGATCGACGACATCGGGCGGCAATCGCTGCAGACTGGCCGAGAGCAGGTCGTGAGCCAGTTTGAACTGCTCTTTTGCCCGCTCCTCCCCACCTATGGAGGACAGCGCCTTGCCGCACAGCCATGCGGTCACATGGGCCAGCTTGGCCCCGGCCCGATTAAGCTTCAGCGCCCGTTCAAGATGAGCCTCGGCTCGTGGGTGATCGTCGAGCATGACCGAGACCCAGGCCCGGGAGGCCAAGACGTTCGGCAATACCGCATCCAGCGAGTAATTGTCGCCAAGACGGAGCACGTGGTCGAGATGGGCCATAGCAGCACGCCAGTCCCGGCCGTCCATGTCCAACTTGGCCAGGACTCGCCTGGTCTCGACCTCGCTGTTGGTGTCTCCCTGGCTGACCGCCCGCTCGAGCAGGTCGTTGAGACGGCGTCTGGCCAACCGGCGATTTCCGGTCCTCCCGTCGACACTGGAGAGAATGCACATGGCCAACGACTCGTTCGGCTGGTCACCAACCGACCGGAAGTAGACCGCGGCGGAGCTGGCCAGCTCGGCCGCCGCCTCATGCTCACCGAGCAGGGCGTGGCTGAGCTCGGCCGAATTCATCTTGACAAACGCCTCACCCCGGCCGTGATCGAGTGATCCGAAGACGTCGCTGGCCTCGTTGAAGAAGTCGAGGGCCTGCCCACCCTGGCCCCGGTAGGTGTTCAGCGTGGCCAGGTTGACAAGGTTGACTCCTTCGCCCCACCGGTAGCCGATGGACCGGCTGAGCTCCAGTGAGGTGGTGAACCGCAGGTTGGCGTCCACATACCGGCCCTGGAGCACCTGGGCAACGGCCTGATAGCTGAGGGCCTCGATCTTGCCTCGATGGTCTCCGATCAGCTCGGCATTGGACACCGCCCGCGATAGGCACTCCTCCCCCGCCTCGAGGTCCAGCAGGTCGACCTGCGCCTTGCCAAGGGTTGTCTCGGCCGCGATTCTGGAGGCAATGTCGGTTGCCGCCTCCAAGGCCTGGCGTGAAGACTCGACGGCGCCGTTGAAGTCACCGGCCCGGTAGCGGGCAACCCCGACCGCGGTGAGCAGGCCGACGAAGTCTTCCCCTGCGGCCTTGGCCCGCTCGACGTAGGCCGCGGCCAGGCGCGCCCCCTCATCCAACTCATCGGTGTTGAGCAGAAGCCATACTTCCCGCTCAGCCAGCTGCAATTCCACCGGCAGCGGCAGATCAACTTCCCGCAGACTCTTCAGCAGCATGGTCTGTTCACTGCGACGGCCAAGCACATCGAGAGCGGCCTCGCATGCCAGCAGATCGGAGGCCCGATCTGCCAGATCATCGCCGAGGTCTTTGGCCGCCTCGTCGGCTCGACCGAAATGGTCTGCCGCGGTGTGATACCCGTTGACCGCCAGCGCCTCTCTGGCCGCAACCAAATGCCAACGACGGGCGTCCGCCATCTGACCGGCCAGCCTGGCGTGGTATGCCAACTGTTCGGCCTGGTGGCTCTCGGCCGCCTCGAGTGCCTTGTAAATACTGTCGTGGACGCTGCTGCGCCGGTTGGGCGGGATCAGCTCATAGACCGCTCGTCTCGTCTGATCGTGGGAGAACCGGCAGACACCGCTCTCATCGTCGTGGAGGAAGCCACGCTCGGCCATCCGGGTCAGCGCTGCGAGCGCAGGCCGACGTTCAAGACCGGCGATCTCCCCCACCATCTGGCCGGTCGAGGGTTCGGCCAGTGCCGCCAGGGCCTGCAGGGCATCACGGGACTCCCTGTCGAGAGCCATGATCCGAGCTTCGAGCGACTTGGCCACCGACGGAGGCATATCGAGAGTCCGGAGTGTTCCGTCGACGTCGCCGCCCTCGGACAGGAGCGCCCCGGGGTTGCGAACTGATTCCAGGACATACAGCGGGTTGCCGTCGGTCTGTCCGATCAACTGATTGACCGTGGCACCGGGCAGGCCACCGGGACCGATCTGGGCGTTGATCAACTCACGAACCTCGACCCCGCTGAGTGGCCCAACCACCAGCCGACTGCCGGAGGGCAGCGCCTCCAGCTTGGAGATTCCCGACCAGACCGAATCGGACTGCTCAGCCTCGAACCGTCGGTAGGTGAGACACAACAACACACCGCTACGGGCCAGCCTGCTGCCAAGCTGGCCGAGCACCTGCATCGAGTCATCGTCGCACCAGTGGATGTCCTCGAGCACGATCACGGTAGGGCCGAGCCCGCCCTGGGCCAACAACACCCGGGCCAGGGCCTCGCTCATTCTGGTCGGCTCCTCATCCGGCCGCAGCGGCCGGCTGGGCTCTGCGCCGTTCAACAGCCGACCGAGCTCAGGGATGACCTCGGCCGCCTGCTGCAACCAGACCGGCTCGATCACCTCGGCCAAGTGCTCGCCGCGAAGGCCGGTCACCGCTGAGGACAACGCCTCTCGAAGGGTCTCATAGGGCCGCAGGTTGCTCAGCTCGTGATGACCGGCTCGCAGGATTCGCACCCCCCGCCAGTCGGCGGCTCCGGTGAATTCCTCTATCAACCGGGTCTTGCCGATGCCAGGGTCGCCCTCGACGAGAATCACACCGCCGGTCCCGCCCAGCAGTTCATCGGTCCTGCCCAACAGCACCGCCAGTTCCTGGGATCGACCGACAAGCGCCCGAGGCTCGCCACTCATGGCCGCCGGTTTGACCACCGGTTGGGGCGCATCGGTTCGAATTCGCTCGATCAGTTCAACCGTTTCGACCGATGGCTCAACGCCAAGCTCGACATCGAGCACCTTTGTACAGATGGCGAACTGCCGTTCCGCAGCCGGCGTCTGGCCCAGCAGCGCATGAAGCCGCATAACCTCACGATGCAGATCTTCTCGGAGCGGCTCCTGTTTGACAAGGGTGGCAGCGAATCGAAGAGCCACCCCATATTGCGAGCGCGACTTGTAGAGCTGGATGAGCTGCACCAGCGCACCGTGATAACGATCCCGGATCCGATCTCGTTCCGGCTCGATCCAATCGTGATAGTGCCCGGACAGGAAGTCACCGGGATAGCCGCTCACCACCGTGGCTAGACGGTCGGCCAGCACCCCACGAACCTGCCGGCTGCGAAGCTCCCGCTCGAAGTCGGCCAGCTGATTCTCGAACTCTTCGGAGTCGACCGCGATGGGGTATTGGGTTGTGACCTGGATCGAGCCCGGCGAAGCCACCAGCAGCTCTGGCATCTCGGCCTCGCTGGTGGCGTTCTTGATCTGCCACAGTGAGTTGCTGAGCCGCTTGCGAGCGCGATCCTCCGGCAATTCGGACCAGAACCGTCCGGCCAGAAGGTCGCGCGTCTGGGGACGATCGCGATGGACGATCAGATAACTGAGTAGCGAGACGGCCTGCGGCGGAAGCGGTTGCAGCGTACGGTCGCCGAAGCGCACGCTAAAACCGCCAAGAAGGCGGACCGTGATGGTATCGGACTCCACGCGACCACAGTAATCAACAAACAGCTACATCTCGACACGGACTGGCTGTTTCTTGCCAATCACCGTCTCGACCGAGCGAATTCCTGGGGCTCCGATCGACCATCGCGGCCGGCGATCAAGTCCCGGTTTGGCCAGTTAGGCCGGAGCTGGTTCAAACGAGACCTGACAGAATCCGTGGTTGCAGTATCCGCCAGGATTCTTTGCCAGGTATTGCTGGTGATAGTCCTCGCCGTAGTAGAAGCGGGCTGCCGGACCGATCTCGGTGGTGATTTCACCGAAGCCAACCTCGGCCAATTTGGCCTGATAGGCATCCCGGCTGGCGTTGGCCGCCGCCAGCTGCTCATCGGTTGAGGCATAGATCGCCGAGCGATACTGGGTGCCGATGTCGTTGCCCTGGCCCATGTACTGGACCGGGTCGTGGTTCTCCCAGAAGATTTTGAACAACTGGTCGAGCCCGACCTTCTCCGGATCATAGACAACCAACACCGCTTCGGTGTGGCCGGTCATACCGGTGCAGGTTTCCTCGTAGGTCGGGTTCGGGGTCGTACCGCCGGCATAAATGGCCGCGGTGGTGTAAACCCCTTCCTGTTCCCAGAACAGGCGCTCGGCCCCCCAGAAACAACCCATGCCGAACTGGATGGTCTCCATACCGTCGGGGAACGGCGCCCTTAGCGGGTTGCCGTTCACATAGTGAGCGGAGGGGACCATCACTTCGACATCTCGACCAGGGAGCGTGTCCTCGGGAGCAGGTACTTTGAGATCCGCGGAATTGACACGTCGAAACATGTACCCAGGATACTCTCCGACGCCCCAGCAAGACGATCCGGACCGTTGGGTTCTCCGGATGTTCAGACCAGCGGAACGGTCCGACCTGGGCCAGGGACGGCCTGGGCTCAGCCTCCGGGAGCGCTGGCCGTTTCCTCGACCGGCTCCTCTTCGGCGGCGGCCGGCTCCGGTTGTGTGGTTGGAGGTATCGGCAGGGTGGTCACCGGCGGACCACCAAGAAGCTCCTGAGCGGCTATCAAAGCGACCTGGGCTCGGGACCTCATCTCTTCGGCCTGCTCGGTCAGTCCGTTGGCTTCAGCGGCCTTGGCATCGACTAGGAACTGGTCGGCGTCGGAGATCAGCTGCACCACCGATTTGCCGCTCGGATCATATGCACCGTCGAGCACCGGCGGTTCGGCGTCCGGCGTCGCATCCTCTTCGGTGCTGTCATCGGGCGCCGGCGAGTCCGGGTTGGTGCTGATGACTCCCTCGATCGCCTCCTCGATGCTGGAGCCCATGAAGATACGGGCGCCGTTGACCGCAACAACCTGCTGCAGTTCGGGGACCGCTGTCTGGCTGTTGGCCTCGACGTAGACGGGACGGACAAAGACGATGGTGTCGTCAACCAGAAGGATGCTCATCTCACCGAAGAGAACCGTCGCTCCGGCCTTCTCCTTGATGAACTCGGTGAGCGCATCATTCTTACGAATCTCGGAGTGGACCAGGTCGGGAGCGTCGACTTCCCCGCTTCGGAGACGGACCAGTACCAGCTCCCCGTAGTTCTCCGGATCGGACCGAGCCATCATGATGCCGGTCAACTCCGGGCGGGCGGTCTCGGTGCCCGCCGCCCCGGACTTGGGCACGAAGGCCCGCTGCAGAACGAACTCGCTGCTGTCGGCATCGGGCAGTGGCAGCCGAGTCATCAGATACTGCGGCTTCATCGATCCACCGAGACTCGACCCATCGTTTTCCTGCGTTTGTGCTTCGGTTCGAGGCTGGGCGGCGATGGACCATGCGACGTCGCCCTGAATGAACTCGCTTGCGTTGTCCACCACGTAGTTGGACCACATGTCGGTTTGGACCGTGAAGATGTCCTCCGGATAGCGGATGTGGGCGTTGATGGCCGGCGGGATCTCGGAACCATCGGTGAACAGATCGGGGAAGATACTGCTCCAGGCCTCGATCAGCGGGTCGCTGTCATCGATGACGTACATCTTGACTTCGCCGTTGTAGGCGTCGACCACGGCCTTCACCGAGTTACGAACGTAGTTGTAGCCACCGGCGAGCGAGCCTGCGACGTCGGTCTCAACCGACTGGGAGTACGGGAAGTCGGAGGTAGTGGTGTAACCGTCGATCACCCAGAACACCGCGCCATCGGCCACAACCGGATAGGGGTTGCGATCGAAGCGGATGAATGGGGCCAGCTCCCGGACGCGGGCCGCCACGTCACGGTTGTAGATGACCTTCGAGTCACTGGTGACGTTGCGGGAAATCAGCGGATCGACCTCGCGGAATCGCAGGGCAAAGGCCGATTTGCGAAGCAACGAATCAATGGACACGCCGCCATTGCCGTCATAGCGTGATGGGACCGAGTTGTTGCCACTGTCCTGGAAGTCCACCTCGTCACGAGCCGCACCGACGATGGCGTAACCCCCGAGGTTCTCCCCGTAGTAGATTCGGGGCTGTTCCAGGGTGACGTCCAGGTCACCGTCGATGATGCTGGTACCGAGGCCACTGATGAGGAAGTCAAGGTTGCGGGACTCACCGGTGACGGTGGCGGTCTCGTCATAGGCGGCAGCCATGGCAACGCCGTGACCGTGGGTGAAGATGACGTGCTGGGGTTCCCAGGAGTCCCCGACCTGCCCGACGTTCAGGCCACGAGCAGACAGCACGACGGGGCGGAGTTCACCGCCGATCGGGTAGCGGTCGACGTCCAGGCTTTGCGAGAAGCTGTAGATCTGCCGTGCACCCTCGCTCCTGATGACCTCTTCGGTCGCCAGCGTCGGATCCACGACCGGAACGTTCGTCAGGACATCTTGGAACGCGTCGACGTCGGCGGAGGTCAGGCCCTCCTTGTAATCGAACTGAACGGTGGTGACCCGGTCCTCGCCGAGGCCGTAGGCAAACCTGGTGGCCTCGATGTTGCGGGTGACAAAGTCAACCTCCCGCTGCGACTCGACCGGCTGAACGCGAACACGCTGGTAGACCAGTGGGAACAACCCGCCGATGACAAAGTGGCTTACGAGCCAGATCCCGATCGCCACCGCAGGCAGGCCCCAGCCGGGGCGCCGGATGTTGGCGACGAAGAGAGCGGCGCAGAACAGCGAGATCAGTGCCAGCAGATTCAGGGCAGGCCACTGGACGTTCACATCTGTGGCCAGCGCTCCGTCGTACTTACCCCGCGAAGACGTCAGCAGGTGGTAACGATCGAGCCAGTAGGCGGCAGCCCGGAGCAGGGCGAGGACTGCCAGCAGGACCGACAGGTGGAACTTGACACCCGATGAGACGCGCTCCTCGGACACCGCGGCCCGTATGCCGCCGTTGAGATAGTGGGCGACCAGCACCACGATCAGCGTCAGTACCAACGAGGCGAAGAACCAGTCGACCAGAAATGTCCAGAACGGCAAACGGAAGACGTAGAACCCGACGTCCAGATCGAACAGCGGGTCCCGACGGCCGAAGTCTCCACCGTTGCGGAACAGCAGCCACGTCTGCCACTGCGATGAGGTGTTTGCCCCGGCGATCAGACCGAAGAGGGCGGCGATGCCGAAACGGACCTTCCCGGCCTGGGAGCCGACAACGGCGTGGTACCGCTCGATGAGATCTTCTTCCGGCGACTCCGGCCGGCTGGTCGGCTTCAGTCGATCGGCCAGGTAGAGGTTGCCCCACAGGATTGCGAAGAACAACAGACTGAAAATGATGCCAAGGAAAAGCTTGGTGCCAAGGATCGTGGTCCAAACCCCACCCAGCTCCATATTGTCGAACCAGAGCCAGTCCGTATAAAAACTGGCGACGCCATTGGCCGACAGGAACAGCACAAAAAGAACCGCTACCGCCACCAGGGCGAAAATGCGGAACCTCGAGGTTTGGGGGCTACGGAGCGTACGCATCTGCGCTGATCGTACCGTTACTCAGCGCCTGGGCGTGATCGGGGGGCCGGAATTCACTAATATGGCGCGGCCATTACAGACTTCATTACGAGGCAGCGACAGCCAGGAAGCGACAGCGGACGGGCATGCCCGCTCGGGAACACCACACCCTTGACGACATCGTCGCGTTGGCTGTTGATCTCGCATACCGGATCGGGATCGCTTCGGGGATCGATGATCCAGGAGATGGGTGCTGAGGGTTCGATCGAGTCGTAGAGCCCGATGGCGAATGCCTCATACAGAGCGTCCTCGGTGAGGTCGGATAGGCCGACGTTACGGAAGTCCCTGTAGAGGGTCCTGATCGGCTCAAGGATGAGCTCCCGATCGTGATCGACCGTGTGTTGCACCACCTCGATGGTTGGAACTCTAACCTTGTCGACGATGTATTTGGCCAGCTGCCTGACGAGGTTATCCAGCGCTGTCTGGGACAGGTCTCCCCGACCGCCGGCCTTGGCCCCGGCCCGAGCGATCTCGGCCAGGCCTCGCCGCAGGGGAGCCAGGTAGCGATCGATCTGATCACCGAAGGCCGGTAACTCGTCAACGTTGATCTCACCTCGGCCGGCCCGAAGCCGGTCGAGCACATCGCTTTGATCATCGTTCAGGGCCCGCCGGAGCTGACGGCGGAAATTCGGACCGGAGCGGGTGAGCGTCGCGTCACGGGCTGCGAATTCCTTGGCCAGTCTGCCGGTGTAGGGCTCCTCAATAAGGAGGTCGCCGCGGGTCCTGTCTCGCTGATCGCCTGTGGTTCGAGAGGAGACCGTTGTGATCATCTCCTCCGGCTCCTGCCGCGCCTCAACCTGGCGTTCGCCGGTTTGGTGCTCACCAACTTGGGATGCGGAAACGAGCTCACGATCGCCGTCCCGCCCGGCAGTACCGCCGTCCGACCCGTCCTCGAAGGCTGACTCGGACCCGGCCCGGTCTGAACCGGCGGGGTCCGGATCATTGAGCTCGATGGTGGTGAAGCCCTCGACCAGACTCAGCTCCTGACCATCGCTCGGAGGTTCGTTCATGTCCGACAGATCTTCGGTTCGCTCGAAGAGCGAGATGTCGATGACCTCGACATCGTCGTCCTCGTGGTCTCCGTCATCCAGATCGGCATCGGAATCCGTAGCCGAGTCCGAGTCCGAATCGGGGCCCGCTCCCGAACCAAGGGTCGAGTCGGAGTCAGCATCGGCCTCGATCTCATCGCCTGCTTCGAGCTCGGTCTCGGCTTGGGACGCCTCATCGGCGTCTTCTACCGGCCCCTCGGTTGCCAGGTCAACCGTCGGTCGGTCATCGGATATGGCCGTGGCGTCGTCGCCGGCTGTCATGTCTTCGAGGGGCAACGTCGGAGTGGCAGGCTCAACCGCCTCCGCTCTGGCGCTTCGAGCCGGGGCCGATCCTTTGCCGGGCGCCGATGTCGTTCCGGGAAGGGCATCTTCGAACAGCGCCGAACCGGTTTTCACCGGGCGCGATTCAGGGCCGGCCTTCCCACTCGCGCTGGACCCCGCACCGGCACCTATTGGCCCGGTGCCGGCTTTGGCCCCTGCGCCCTTGTCCGGTGTCTTTTGCCGGCCAGGCTTCGACTCGCTGATGGCTTTGGAATCGGAGCGACCCGCTCCCCCGGCGGATTTGGCCGCCGGCAGGCCACCGCTCTGACCGGTGCCGGGCTGACGTCGCTTGTCCCGCTTCTTTTTGGATCGAGGCCCGCCGGCCTCGGCCGAGGCGTCGTTCTCGGGGGCCTCCTCCTCGGCGTCATCACCATCGAGGCCGGCCTTGTCATCGCCGGCGCCGTTCCTGTCGCTTGTCGACTCGTCCTGAGCGGCGGGTTCGAGGGCACTGATGAGATCATGGACCTCGACCGCGTGGGGCAGGCCGGCGTCGATCGCCGCCTCGCCCCGCTCAATGTTGTCGCCGGAGCCGAGGGAGATGGTCGAGACGTCGACCAGCGCGTCTGCGACCTCGTCCAGCTCGCTTCGGGCCACCGCCAACGACATGGCCAAGCGATCCCTGGCCCCGGTCATACGATCCATTTCGACCTGGGCCTGGCGACGTTCGGAGACCAGCTCCGATATGACCTGCTGACGAAGCGTCTCGGCATCGGCCACAATCTGCTTAGCCCGCTCCTCGGACTGGGCCTGTCCAACCTCGGCCAGCTGCTCCGCCTCGGCCAGGATCTTGGCCGATTCTTCGAGCACAGCAGACCGGTGTTCCTCCGCCTCGCCCTTGAGTTGGTCGGCGTGGGTCTGCGCCTCTTCACCAAGGCGCATGGCCTGTTCTTCGGATTCGGCCTGCTTTTTGCTGACCAGGGATTCGGTACGGCGACGGGCCTCGGCCAACTCCGACTTGGCCTGAGCTTTGAGGGAGGCGGCTTGGGTTTCAGCCCGTTTCAGAATGTCGGCCGCGGCCGAGCGAGCCGATTCGAGCACCCGGGCCGTTTCCTGGCCGAGTAGCTCGATGGCCCGATGCTCATCGAAAGCGACCGAACCCCGAGTCTCACCGGACCGGTCTCCGGATTCGGTGTCCGAGGGTTCGGAGCCTCCATCGACCGAGCGCTGAACCAGCTCGAGTTCGAGGTCTTTGATCTCCTCCTGGAGCGTTTCAAGTTCGGCCTCGAGTTCCTCGACCCGTTCGTGGGCCGGCGTCCGAGCCTCGAGCTGGCCAAGACCGGCATATTCCTGCTGATGCTCGAGCGCCGCCGCCAGACGGCTGAGGTAACGGCGGACCGCGTCCTGGTCATAGCCGCGGAACGCGGTTGGGAATACCGCCCGGGCAATCTGGTTTGGAGCGAACTCTTGATCACTCTGAATGGCCATCCCGCGATGGTACGGCTCTTGAAGCGGTGAGTGCTGGACCTTCGACCAACTCCGCCTTGGCCTACGGCTGCGTTGCTACTCGGCCGAGTTGGCCGATGCGTATTCCTCTACCGCATTGGTATCGCCACCAAGGGTGGCCAACGCCTGCAGCGCCTCTTCCAGATTTTCGACGGGAATGATCTGCAGCTCGTCACCGGCCTTGGCTGTGATGGACTCCAATTCGGCCTCGTTGAGCCGGGCCGGCACGATGAAGACCTCGACACCAAGGTCTTTGACCGCTGCAGTCTTCTGTACGACGCCCCCGACCGCGCCGACCTCGCCGGAGGGATCGATGGTCCCGGTCACCGCAACCTGAACGCCACCGGTCAGCTCACCGGGTGTGAGTTGATCAAGCACCGCGAGGGTGAAGGCCAGCCCCGCTGAGGGCCCACCGACCGACCCACTGTCGATTTCCACATGGAATCCAACGTCGTTCAGGAACTGGGGTCGATCCCGCGGCTGGATGCCGAGGAATCCGTCATCTGGCCGCTCCGGGTTTGGCGCCAGCACGATCTGCACCAGCTCTGTCTCTTCCTGACCGAAGTGCTGCACAGAAAGCTCAACTTCGTCACCCGGTGCACGGTCGCTGAGGATGTCGACCAGCTCGGTGACGGTGGTGGTCGGCAGGCCATCGATGGCCAGGATCGAATCGCCCTCGACCAGCGCGGCCTCGGCCGGGGCGTCTGGGATCAACAGCTCAACAAACACCGCGTCGGTCTTGATGGCGTCATAGCCCAACTGTTCCAGGGCGACTGCGACCGCCACCTGTTTGGAGCTCGTCATCATCATGAGGTTCACCTCACGGTTTTCCTCCGGCGTCCGGTCTCCGAGGATGTCCTCTTCGGGAACCACCGTGGCGTCATCGTCAACCTTCAACCACAGGTATTCCCAGAGGTTGGGGCGCTGACGGACGCGAACCGTTGTGAACAGCAGCTCTCCGTCGCTCGGGAATTCCTCGGTACCGGAAACCGCCAACAGCGGTTCGGTGTCCTTGGCCGAGCCGGGAACCAGGGCGACGTAGGGAACCTTCAGGACCAAGCCGCCGATGATGGCCGCCACCAGCACAACGCCGAGGAAGCCCGCTGACCACACCCAAAGCTGTTTGCTTGCCGCTTCGGCGACCTGGTAGTCCGCAAGACGGTTCGCGCTGAAGCTCCTCTGCTCCGCCGCCTGAACCTTGACCTGCCTGGCCGCTTGAAGCCGTCGCTGTTCCGCCGCTTCGTATTCTGCGAGCCGTGTAGCCTTGGATCGTTCCGGATCCGGCCCTCGGTTCGGGACGAGCACATTTTCAGCGCCCGCGAAGTCATGACCGGACTGCGATCTGGCCACCGGTCGAGAGGGCTCCGCAGGTGCCTCATCGTCGAATCCGCCGCCGGTTAGACTCGTGGGATCTTGCTCCATCGTCCTCCTTATCGGACGTTACATCTATGAACCTACAGTCGCTCCAAGAAAGTCCAAGGAAAAACGAATGATGGACCTCGGTCACGAGCCGGCTCCGAAGCCACGGGGACACGCCGAATCAAAGAGTCGCATTCCCCTTTGGCGACGGGTGACAGCACTGTTCACGCTTTCTTTCATGACAATTCTGGGTGGCATGTTGTTGGCCGCGGTGCTTGGGATCACGGCCCTGATGATCCTTTTTGTGTTGGAGCGAGCCATCGCCACCTGATCCAAAAGGCCCAGGGTCCGGACGCGACGAAAACCCCGGGATCGGCTCCGGGGTTGTCGCGGAAACGCTGTTTCGATGTTGCCGAGGCAGCCGGTGAACTAGCGGCCGAACAGGCCCTTCTTGACCCCGCCGGCTTCGGCCTTGACCTCGCCGTTGTCTTCGGAGCTCTCTTCGACGTCGATCGTCTCAGCGGCGCCTTCAGCCTCGTCGCCGTCGGCATCCGATCCCGATCCGACCTGGGCCGACGCCTTGCCGCCATTCGACTCTGTGAGTTGGGCGGCGCCGTTTTCGCCGATGGCATCGGGAGACGACCCGTCTGTCAGTTGGACGCGGTAGTACGGGCGGTACTCGAATACGACTTCTTCCAGCCGGAAAATCCGAGCGTGCTCGACACCCTCCTCGTTCCGCATCTGCTCAACGAAGTTGACGGCATCGTGAATGTCGTCGGTTTGGTGGTAGCCCGGCTTGCCGTCGACGCCCCGGTAAATGACCATGTGTGACACGGATTGCTCCTACTCTTTCGCCCTGCGGGCGTTCGTTTGGCCGATCAGGCCTATGTCTTGCCGTCGCACGAAGCTTGCGCCGCGGTTGAAGGCTCTGAACTTGTTCGCCCGGATCGCTCTGTTTGAGCCATCCCAAGCCTGGATTTACTCCGCCAACTCGGTACTGAAACAGCGGCCCTACCTACCACCACCCACCAGCATCCCAGATTTGAGCGTCAAAGAAAAGTAATGATTTTGACACATGTTTGTCGTATCATCACCATGGCTGGACACGCAGGTGACCTGTCGACGGTGCTCGACGGCCTCGAACACGAGGCGGCCGAGGTCCGGGTTGTCGCCCTTGGAGCGGCCCACCGTCTACAGGCGCTCGACCGGGTCCAGCTCGAACGGTTTCTGGCCGACCCTTCCCCCGACGTTCGCTATCGGGCGGTGGAGCTTGTCGCCCGCTCGCCCTTCGGTTCGAAGCTGGCGGCCAAGCTGGTGACGTCTCTCAACGATCCGGCGCTCAGCGAAGTGGCGGCATTCGCCCTCGGCGAGTTACCGCTGCATGGCGAAGACAAAACCACGGCGGTGGCCGCGCTGGGGCTGCAGGCCACCACCCACGAGGATGCCCTCTGCCGAGAATCCGCAGTGGCTGCTCTCGGTGCCCTCGGTGATGGCCTGAATCACATCCTTGTGGCTACCGCCGATGTGGCAACGGTCAGGCGTCGGGCGGTATTGGCCCTGGCCCCATTCGACGGCATCGAAGTGGACGAGGCGCTGCACAGGGCGCTGGAGGACCGCGACTGGCAGGTCCGTCAGGCTGCCGAGGATCTCCTGGAGTAGTCGAAGCGACTCGGCACACCCATCCAGACTCAGCGCACCCATGCAGACCCAGCAGACCCATTTGTCGGCACGCTCCTAGCGAAAGCTGCCGGCGTAGTCGGTGAGGAAGAAACCTTCGAGCTTGGCGAACAGCCCAAGGCATCGTCCAGCCCCTTCGACCACAACCTCCTGGGGCCTGTCGGCAACGGTCACCTTGACCTTGGTATCCATGGCGATTCGATCGGCCAGACCGTCGAGGAGGGCCCCTCCACCAACCAGGTGGATGCCGTTGTCGATGAGGTCGTGGGCGATCTCCGGAGGGGCCCAGCCGAGGCAGGCCACCACCGCGTCGATCATGATGATGACATTGTCATAGATGGCATCGGCAACCTCGATGGCGGTCAGGGTCACCTCTTCGACGGCGCCCGTCATACATTGGCGACCCCGCACCACCTCGGTTTCCGACCCACCGTTGGCGTAGGTCAGCGGCCGGGCCGAACCAAGCTCCCGCTTGACCTTTTCGGCCGCAGCCATGCTGATCTCGACCCCATGTCGACGCAGGACGTAATCGCGGATGTTGTTGTCCAGATCGAGTCCGCCGAGGCGGCGAAACTCCGATGCCACAAGCCCGCCGAGCGAGACAACAGCAGCCTCGGTTGTGCCACCACCAATGTCGACGATCATCGAGCCCTCGGGCTGGTCAAGGGGCAGACCGCCGCCCAACGCGGCGGCCATCGTGTAGCCGAGCAATTGCACTTCGGCCGCCCCGGCTTGGTGAGCCGCCTCCCGTACCGCTCGCTGTTCAACCGCGGTGATGGCGGACGGAACACAGACGACGATGCGTGGCCGGTTGATTCGCTTCACCCCAACCCGACGCAGAAACGAACGGATCATGCCCTCCGCCGATTCAAAGTCGGTGATGGCACCGCCCCGCAAGGGGCGCATGGCTTCCATGCCCTCCGGGGTTCGGCCCATCATTTGGGCCGCCTCGGTTCCAACCGCAACAACCTCACCGGTCTCGACCACTCTGGCCAGAACAGAAGGCTCGGACAGGATCACCCCCTCACCCTTGGCCAGGATGGAGATGGTGGTCGTTCCCAGGTCGATCGCTAGATCACGAACCATCGGCGCTGTCAGGTTGCGCCGCCAACCCATTTCCAGTTGCTGCACCGTCGAGCGGGCCACCGCCGTCGACGGGGACAATGTGTTGGGCCTCGCGGCCCCAGCTCGTGCCTTCCGACCAATCTTCCCGCTTCCAAATCGGGACGGTGGCCTTCAGGGTGTCGATCCCGAATCGTGCCGCATCGAAGGCCGCTGTCCGATGGGGAGCGGAAACGGCGACCACCACCGCTGACTCGGTCAATGGGACGTCACCGATGCGGTGCAACAGAACCACTCGCCCTAGGTCCGTCCAGCGTTCCCGGGCCGCAGCCACGATCTCATCGAGGCGGGGCACGACCTGCTCCTCATAGGCCTCGTACTCCAGGCGAGTAACACCTTCGCGACCGACCGAGTGATCTCTGGCCGTTCCGGAAAAAACAACAACCCCGCCGCACGATGGTTGCACGACCCACTCCGACGCCTCGGTCACCGGCAGGCGATGATTCGACAGCCCCGTCCAGTCATCGCCGTCAACAGGAGGTACGAGACGTTGGTCCAACGACGGTTGCTGTTCTGCCACTCGCCCCATCGTAGAGCTGGATGGCCTTGATAGGGAAAAGTCTTCATAACCCGTTGGCGCGGACACCAAGCCAGCAAGACCTTGTAATCTTACGGCGTGTGGCTAGACGACGATGGAGAAGAGCCAGAGGGCAGTTCTTTTCCCGACCCCTCAACACGTCAGTGGCGGCACCCTTCGGAAATCGCAGCCGAGAACGCCAGAGCGGCAGCTGCCGCCGCGAACAGTAGCGGCGCCGGCCCGACCGCGGTGCTGGCCACCGCTCCATCTTCAACATCGATCCTTTGGCCTATCACGGTGGTCGGTGGCTGCATCGCTGTGGCCGCCCTTGGGGTGTTCGGGCTCTATCTCACCGGCGCCTCAACCAATCGTGACCTCATCGCCTCGGCTGCCACCTCGGTAGGACCGACAGACCGGTCCACGATCGGCCAGGGGGCCGCTGCGCAGGAGACCGACCCTCGCCGTGCCGACACGCTGGGTTCTGAGAGCGATACGGTGACCGGCGACACAAGCCGAGGGCGTGCGGCCGAGGAGCCGGCCCCAACAACAACCACCTCCGTGGCGACGACAACCAGCACCGCTCCAACGACGCTCCCGACGCCCCCGTTGCGGGAACAATCGGATCTGATCGTCGGACCCGCCCTCTACGCATCGTCCGATCTGGAGCGAGGTCGCATCGCAGGTGTCGTGGTCATCGATCGGTTCCTTATCACCAGCGCCAGCGCGGTATCGGGCTACGACACGGTGTCGCTTCGAATCAACGGGACCTGGATCACCGCCGACATTGCATACACGGACCCCTTCAGCGATGTGGCCATCGTCGTACCTGCGGTCCCGGTTGAGAGCCTGAACATTCCCCAGGTTCGTGTCGGCGGCTCGGTCAATCCCGGCTCGCCCGTCTATCTGGGGTATTGCAAGACCGATGCCGATCCATCAGCTACCGCGGCCGACGTCGAGCCCGGCTGCAGCCCATCGCCGCTGGCCGCCGAGGATGACGAAGCGGGCTCCGCTGCATCGGAGCCGCCCGTGCAGGAAGATCCGGCAACTCCTGAAACCACTCCGCCACCGGACCCACCACCATGGGTCCCGAATCCAACCCCACCAGAGACTCCGCGGTACTCCGTCCCTGAGGAATACGGCGAAGACGAGGTCACCGCGGATTCCGAGCACCCGGGGACCGGTTCAAAGCCGGGCAAAGACCCGAGAGCGGGCACCGTGTACTCGTTGAGCCAGACACTCCGGACTCTCGACGACCATCTGATCTACGAGCCGATCAGGACTGAGATCCCCCGGGAGGACGGCGTGGCAGGGTCGCCGCTGCGTGACGCAGATGGCCGGATCGTCGGGCTCGTCGTTGGAAGTCCATCACCAAATATCTCGGCTCTACCGGTCGACCGGGCACTCGCCGTCGCCATCTCGTTCCAGGAGATCGGCATTGCCAACCCGACCTGGCTCGGAATCGAAGGGCAGTCGACGGGCGATGGCGTGTCGGTGTCGACCGTCGACGAACTGGGACCGGCCTTTGGCATCCTTCAGCCCGGTGATCTGTTGGACACCGTAGCGGGCCAGCGGCTGACGCAGTTCGATCACCTGATCCACGTCACCCGCCAGGTCGGCGTCGACGGCCCAATCGAGCTTTGGGTCAACCGAAAAGGCGACCGCTTTCGGGTGGAGATTGTCGTTGCCCCCGTCGTCAACTAGGACCATCCCCTGATCTTCGACGGCCTGGTCGCTCGGCCGGCCCGCGTCGGCTTCGTTCCCGGTTACCAGAGCCCGTGAAAACTAGCGAACAGTCTTTCTGAGAAGCCATAGCATCGTGCCAAGGACAGCGGCCCCGGCTGTTCCGGCCACCCCGAGGGCCAACTCCTGGCGTCGCTGGGGATTGATCGAGGCCAGCAGTGGTGGCGGCGTGCCGGCGACGAAGGCCTCTTCGTTCGAAAATGTGGGCTCCCAACCAACACTGCGCAGTTTGTCGTTGGCCACCACCCACGGGAAACTGACATACGGTTCGAGACCATCGAGCAGGGATCGGTTGGCCAGACTCTTCGCTGCCTTGAGCCGCCATTCCGAAAGCTGCTGTGGCAGGCGGACCGCTGCTTCACCTCGAAGGGCTCGAAACAGCTCGGCTCCGATCCAGCCGTCCGGGGCCACGTTGAATACTTCGTTGTGTCGGCCCTCGGCCATGATCACCAATGCCGCTGCCAGGTCATCGTGGTGAAGAAACTGGACCGGCGGGTCGACCTGTTCGGACCGAACCGCGGTGGCGGCCCGCAGCGCCGCTCCGATCCAGCTTGAATCTCCTTCGGACAGGGTGGCGGTTGGCCGCAGCACAGCAACTCGACCACCGGTGTCGGCTGCCCAGTTGGAGACATGGCTTTCCAACCCGGCCTTGATCACTGCGTGGGCCAGCGCCGGAATCGGGTTGACGGCGTGCGTTTCGGTCAGCGGGACCGGGTTGTCGGCGTAGGCTCCGTAGACCAGGGCCGATGACAAGAGCACAACGTGTCCGCAGTTTGCCGCGGTGGCGGCGTGTAAGACCCGATCCAGGGCGGCGGTGGCTGCAGCAGGGTCGGAGCGACGAGCCGGATCTTCAGCCAAATGCACCACCGAATCGCATCCCTCGAGCGCCGGAGCGAGCTCGGCGGTCATCAGGTCGAGCTGCAACTGGTGCATTTCTTGTTCACCGCGGTGCTCCTGGTGCCCTTTTTGGTCCAGTTCTGGCCGATCATCGGACCGGACGTTGATGCTCGCCGGGCGGCGCCGGTCTATGGCCACGACCCGTTCGACGCCGTCCCGCTCGGCGAGCAGGCCAACAACCCTTTTTCCCACTGCTCCTGACGCACCGGTGACCGCGATCGATACCACTGCTCTACGATGCCCTTGTGAGCAGTAGTAATCCACTCGGTGGAGATTTTCCGTTTTTCGACTTCAGCAGCCTCTTCAGCGGGCTGAACAGCGGTGACCCGTGGAAAGCGGCGGCCGACATGGCAACGGCCATCGCCTCCGACGGCGGGACCGAGCCCAATATCGACCCGGTTAGCCGCATCAAGACCGAGGAACTTGGCCGCGTCGCCGAGCTCCACGTCAATCAGGCGGCCGGGATTGCCCTGCCTGCCGGCACCAAAGTGTCGCCGGTGACGAAATCGGTTTGGACGAGGCAGAGCCTCGATGCCTATCGGCCGTTCTTCGAGCGCTTCGGTGAAGCGCTCTCGGCGGGGATGCAGGCCGAATCCGAGGCGCTGATGCCATCCGACGAGGACCTGGCGGCGGCTGAAATCCCCAATCTGACAACCCAGATGATGGGCCAGATGTTTACCGCACTCGGCCCGATGCTGGTCTCGACCAGCGCCGGCTCAATGCTCGGCCATCTCGGGCAGCGGGCCCTCGGCCAGTACGACCTCCCGATCCCCCGCACCACAGACGAAGTATTGATCATCCCGACCACCATCGATGCCACCGCGGAGGAGTGGGATGTCCCGACCGATGACCTGCGTCTCTGGGTGCTGGTTCATGAACTGAGCGCCCACGCGGTCCTGTCTGTGCCTCACGTTCGAGCCAGGATGGAGAGCCTGCTGCTCGACTTTGCCTCGGCCTTTCGGCCCAACACCGAATTGATCAGCGAGCAGTTCGGCTCCATTACCGACCTTGACCAGATCCAAGAACTCTCCGAGACGCTGAGCGATCCGGACACCGTGCTGTCGCTGCTGCGCTCCCCCGCTCATGACCTGCTGGTGCCCCAGCTGGACGCCCTGGTTGCCGCGGTGCTCGGCTTTGTCGACTACACCGTCACCGAGATCTGCCGAGGCCTCGTGCTGACCCATGAGATCATCCGGGACCGGTTCCGGCAGCGCTGGATCGATGTGGCACCGGCCGACCGGTTCATGGATCGGCTGTTGGGCCTCGAAATCAACGAGAGCACGCTGCAGCGTGGTCAGGGTTTCATCGACGGGATCGTCGAGCGGGCAGGCGACGAAGGGTTGCGGCGGCTGTGGGCCGATGACCTCGACATGCCGACCGCGGCGGAGATCGATGCCCCAGGACTGTGGCTGGCCAGGATCGGTATCGACGGCGAGCCCGACGGTGCCGGCCTGGAAGTGCCGGACGATCTCTCCGGCCTCGACGATCTATAGATTCAAACCGTTTCTCCACGTTCGACAAGGCAACCGGCGCCGTCCACACCTCGGCTGCTCTAACGCCTCGGCGATTCAGTGCTGACTGGTGGGCCAGGAATCGGGTTCCGGTGGCGGCCGGCGGACCGACGAATCGGCTCCGTCGGCACCCTCATGTGTTTCGGGATCGTCTAACCCACGGCCGTGGATCAACGTCTGATCGGGGGCGACGGGCATCTGCCTGGTCCGCTCCCCCGGCGACCCAGAATCAAGCTCGAGTAGCGAAGGGTCTGACCCTTCCGCGTTATCACCGGACGGCTCCGGTCCGTCACCCTTCGGCCGGCCCGACCGCTCCGCCCTGCGACTCGAACGAGTGGCCCTCCGGGGGTCTGACGGCGGCTCGGTCCCCAGCCGATCGCCGAGGCTGTTGTGATCTGGGCCCGGCGGCTGACCAACGGCTGTTCGATGGTCGTCGTCTTCGGGATCACCCTCTTCGAGGTCGTGCTCGGGCACTCGCCGACCCCAGGTTCGTTCCGACAGCCCACGACCGAGCGATCCGGGCAGCAACTCCCCCAGGCGATTCAGACTGTCGTCAAGAATGCCGTCGGACAGGATGGCTGCGGGGTTCGGGGTCCGACCGAACCAGTAGGTTGCGGCGACGAAGGCCGCGCTTCCGGCCACCAGGAAATAGCCGACCCAGGCCGGAATGGGGATGATCACCGGCAGCAGAGCGCCGAGAACCCACACCAACTGGAAGCGGCTCTCATAGCGGCTGAAGGTTCGACCAAGGTTGGCCCGCGGCGCATCCCGCTGGACGATGGCGTCAAAGGCCTGCTTGCCGCCCTGGGCCGCCAGTGCGATGGCAAAGCTCATGATAAAGGCACCGGCCAACCCGGCGGCAACGCCGGCCAACAGAGCGAGTGCGGTCAAGCCGATGACGGCAAAAGCCAGGATCCGTTCCTCCTTCAGCCTGGCCCGTAGCCTCGGCACGCTGGCCGAGCCGAGCAGACCACCGACACCGACGCCGATCAAGGCAACGCCGAAGTGCCACGGAGGGGCTCCTCCGGAACTCAGATCCAGCCGAATAAAGCCAAGGGACTCCCGGACCCGATGGCCGATCTCCACTCCAGCGCTCTGGGGGCCGGGGTCGATGCCGCCCCGCAAGTCGAAGGCCAAGAGCATGGTGACAAAGCCGACCGCACCACGGAGGTACCCCATGGCGCTGGAGGCAACAAGAATTCCCGCCCCCTTCAGCTCCTCCCGTTCGGCCTGCTCGACCGGCCGGGCCGCGACCTTGGTGGCCGGGATGCGGAAAGCCATGACCGCAGCGACGATGAACACCACAACCCCGAGGCCCAACACCCAGGGGGCGCCACCGAAACGCAGCAATGCAACACCGGGGATACCGGCCACTGCAGCGGACATTGCGGAGAGGATCGAGAGCCGGGAGTTGGATCGGACAAGGGCCTCTTCGTTGTCGACCGTGGTTGGGACGACCGCCGATTTGGCGACCGCGTAGGTCTTGCCCATGACCAGCATGGCAAAGGCCAGCGGGAACAGCGGCCAGTCTTTGACATAGACCACCAGGGCGGCCATCAGAAGGGCTCGACCGATCGCGGTTCCGATGATCATGTACCGGTGGCCACCCCGAACACGGTCCATGACCGGACCCAGGAACGGGGCCACGATGGCAAAGGGGGCGATCGTCAGCAGCAGGTATGCGCCGACCTTCCAACGAGCGTCGTTCGGATCGACGTCGAAGAACAGCGAGTCGGCGAGCGCGATGGTTAGAAGTGTGTCCCCCGCCACCGAGAGGGCGTGAGTCCTGGCCAACCGATTGAACGGTGAGACCGCAAAGGCCTCGGCCCCCATCTCGCGACGACCCCGCCGAGATCGGCCTTCATCGATGCCAGGCTCCAATATTTCGCTCACCAACTCTGATGTTAGGGGGCCAAACCGACAGCCGGAAGCGCCACGGCGGGTAAATCACCCCTCCGGGTGCTGGTATTTGTGACCAAGACCACGGATCGTCACAATCCGGTCGGGATTGGAGGGGTCGCGGGCCAGAAGCTCAAGGCGTTCCGCTGGAGACGGGTGCGATGCGTACAGCCGGGCCCACAGGGGCGGATCGAGATCGACTGTTGTGGCCACATACAGTTGCCTGGCCAGAGCCGCAGGCAGCGGCCCCATGGCCTCCACCGCCCCGGTGTCAGCGACCCGTTCGTGGCCTCGGGACAGCCAGCTCACGACCGGACTGAGCAGCAGCAATGTCGCCCCGGTGAGCAGAACAACCGCAGGCAGGCCGGTCGGATCCAAGGGATCGAGCCCTAGAAAAGTCCATGGGAAGCCGGCATCGTTCGCCATGGCGAGCAATGCGGTCACCAGGGCCCAAGCCGTTGCTCCAGCGACCATTTGCAGGAGGACATGATGTCGTCGGAGATGGGTCAGCTCGTGAGCCACCACGAAATCCCGTACTCGTCGATCCTGATCCAACAGTGCCTCGTTCATGACGATACGCCGGTTGGAACCCACCCCGGCCGAGTACGCGTTCGGGCCTCGTTCGGCTCCGGCGTCGCCACGGACACCGGTGGGCACGGTCCCGAACTGCAGCCCATCGAGACCGAATCGCAGGGCCACCGAATCCAGCTCTTCGGCCAATACCGACCCGGGCTCGAGCAACGTTTCGCCCGTCGGGAGCAGCTGGCGCAGCCAGCGCTCCCAAATGGCGGCCAACGAGAGAACAGCGAGCGCCAAGGCGGAGAAGATCATGACCCAATCGTCTCGGACCGCCACGAGCCGGTAGCCGATACCGGCTGCCACGGTCAGGGCCACGAAGAGAGTAATGGTCAAGGCCGACACCGTGGCCACGAAACCCGATACGGGCACCGGCCGGTAGTCGGGCCTGCCTCGTCGAAATCGGAACTCGAACCAGGCATCGGCCACGATGGCCGGGACCCGTAGGGCCAGGACCGTCAAACCAACGCCGAGCACCACCCGGGTAGAGAACAACCCGCCGACCCAGCCTCTATCGAGGTGCCACCGCTCGTGGAAGCCGTCGCCGATGCGGCCCGAGACCGACGCCGCCAATCGAGCCGCAGCGAAAAGCAAGACGATCTGGGCTGCCGACGCCCCGAGACCGACGCGGCGAAGCCGCAGGTGGTACTCCTCCGATCGGCGAAGCTCATCCTGGGAAAAATGCCGGTCGACTGCGGCCGGAGTGGCCCACCAGTTCGAAAGCCCGGCCGCCACGATCTACTCCCCTCAGCCCGGCTCTCTCAGCCCTCGTCCGGCAGGTGACTCAACAGCCGGATCGGGTGTTCGTAGGTCAGCAGCCCCGCCGCTTCGGCCGGGGTAACCCAGCGGATCCTATCGACCTCCTCGTTGGCCACGAAAGCCCCGCCGGTCTGTCGCAGCAACCACCATCGGACCAGCTTGTCCCGACCTCGGACCTGGTAGCGGTCGGACGGCAGCTCGTCGCCAAGCTCTCCGGTGTAACCCGTCTCCTCTTCGGTCTCCCGGAGAGCACACTCAAGATCGGTCTCGCCGTCCTCCAACTTTCCTTTTGGCAGGTCCCAATCGTCATAGAGGGGCCGGTGGGCCACCAGCACCTCCACACCGCCGGTCTTCGACTCTCGATAGACCAGGCAGCCTGCGGCCCGGATCAGATCCGTTTCGGAGCGGTCCGAACTGGCTTCCGACGGCGGCTGGCTGGAGGTCTCGTTACCCGAATCTGGCATGGTTCGAGTCTACTTTCCCTGGTGGATTGCATCGTTCAACAATGCAGCAAGTTCAGGGGACGTTTCGGCAGGCCGAAACTCGGCTGGCTCGTGGTCTGCGGTGAACGAGCTGCGCCGCATCCCGACACGTTCAAATATTGTTGCGTCGCCGAGGCAGAAACTGCCGGAAGCGATCGGCGGCTCCGGACCCCACGCCCTTTACCCTGGTCTCGACCGGTGTCTCGGACCGCTCGGCGGCCAGGCGCTCGAACTCGTCGTGGGCGTTAACCTCGCCGTCGAGACGGTGGTAGGCGCCCTCCGAGTCCAGCTCCCAACCCAACGCAGTATCGCCAAGATTGATCTCCAGAATCTCGTGGAGCCGTTCCTTGATCTTGGGATCGTCAACCCGTAGCAGTACCTCCACCCGGCGATCCAGGTTTCGAGGCATCAGATCGGCCGAACCGAGGTAGAAGCGTTCGCCGTTGGACTCGATCTCCGGCTCGTCGAACTCCGGCTTAACCGAGCCACTGTCAACCAGGCCGCCGTTTGCGAAATAGTAGAGCCGGGAGTGTTCCAGGTTCCGCCCAACGAGACTCCGAACCCGGATGTTGTTCGACATGCCAGGAACCCCGGGAATCAGACAGCAGATGCCGCGGACGATGAGATCAATTCTGACTCCGGCCTGGCTTGCCTCGTAGAGCCGATCAATGATCCTGGCGTCCACCAGGCTGTTCATCTTCAGCATGATGCGACCGGTTCCGGCCGGCGCCCCCATCTCGGCTTCAATGAGATCTTCGAGCGATGGACGCATCGAATGTGGTGCCACCAACAGCCGTTGGTAGGAGACGTCACGGCCATATCCGGTCAGGAAGTTGAACAGCTGTGTGAGGTCTTCACCAACCCGTGGGTCGGCGGTGAGGACGCCCATGTCCTCATAGATCCTGGCCGTCTTGGAGTTGTAGTTGCCGGTGCCGACGTGGCAGTACTGACGGATCCCGTTCGGCTCGTCCCTGATTACCAACACGGTCTTGGCGTGGATCTTCAGACCGACCAGACCATAGACGACATGGACCCCGGCCTCCTCAAGGCGGCGGGCCCAGGAGATGTTGGCCTCCTCGTCGAATCGAGCTTTCAGCTCCACGAGCGCGGCGACCTGTTTACCCTGTTCGGCGGCCCTGATGAGGGCATCGATGATGGGGCTGTCGCCGGAGGTTCGATACAGCGTGACCTTGATGGCGAGGACGTCTGGATCGCGGGCCGCCAGCCGAACGAACTCGGTAACCGAGGAACCGAACGATTCATAGGGGTGATGAACGAAGATGTCACCGCTGCTGACTCTGCGGAAAAGGTCCCGGGCACCCTCGAGATCTCGAAGCCGTCGAGGCACGACGCCAGGGGTCAGCGGTACCTTCAGGTCACTGCGGTCCAGCGATTGCAGCTGCCAGTAACTTGAGACATCCAGGTTGCCCCGATACGAGAAGATGTCATCTTCGTCGAGATCGAGTTCCCGCTGAAGCAACTGGCGAACGTCGTTCGGAGTGTCGTTGCCGATCTCGAGGCGAATCGCACGGCCGAACCGACGGCGTCGCAGTTCAAGCTCGACGGCCTCCAGCAGGTCATCCGCGTCCTCATCGAGCGTGAGGTCGGCATTTCTGGTGACACGGAACGGCCAGCCGCCGACGACCTCCATGCCGGAGAACATGTACTCCAGATGAGCCCCGATGGCCTGCTCGACCGCGACGAAGCGATTGTCCGGCAGCGTGATGAACCGGGGCAACGACGGCGGGACCTTTACTCTGGCAAAATGATGCTGACCGGTTTCGGGGTCAACCACCAGCACCGCCAGGTTCAGAGACAGGCTCGAAATATAGGGAAACGGGTGTCCCGGATCGACGGCAAGCGGGGTCAGTACCGGAAAGATCCGGTCCTCGAATTCGCCGGTGGCCCGCTTCTGATCGGACTCGGATAGATCATCCCATTCACAGAGATGGATCCCCTCTGCGGCCAACGCCGGCAGCAGGTCGCTGAGCTGCACCCGGTGAAGCCGGTCGGCCTGGGCGTCAACCTGCTTGCGGATTTCCAGCAACTGGGCGAGCGGGCTGAGACCATCGGGCGGGGCCTTCGTCACGCCACCCGCCACCTGATCCTTGAGACCGGCCACCCGGACCATAAAGAACTCGTCGAGGTTGCCGGCGTAGATGGCGCAGAACTTCAGCCGTTCGAGCAGGGGCAGGCGTGTGTCTTCGGCTTGGGCCAGGACTCGAGAATTGAAATCGAGCCACGAGAGTTCACGATTGAGGTACCTCCGTTGTGCCGATTCCTCAGACTCGCTCACACTTTGCCCGCCCTTCCGTGTACACGCTTGGACCCAATTCTATTGTCCACGCCCTGCCGATGAAGGTCCAGTCGGCCTATATCCCCAATCGCTTACCCCGAATTTGGAACAAAACGGGCTCGGATGCGACGACGTGGGCCGCCGGGACGGCCAGGGGACGCAGTTTCTTCCGGGTCACCTACAAGGAGGTCAGACGATCGGCAGCGAGGATCGCAGCACCGATGGCTCCGGCATCGTCGATGCGTTTGGCGGCAACCAACTCGACGTGCTCCGGACCGAACCCACCGAAGTCCTCCGAGTTTCTGATTTGATCGAGGAACGGTCGGCCCAGTTTGTCGACGACACCGCCCCCCAGGATCACCCTTGGCAGATCGAGCAGCGTTGCCGCATTCCCGATGACCAACGCCAGGGCATCGGCGGCCTGACCAAGGAGCTCGATGGTGCTCGGATCGCCCTCTTCGAGCCCACGGGCCAAATGCCGGGACTTGATCGGCCCGCCGCCGGCCAGCTCGATCAGCAGCTCGGTGGAGCCGTCGGCCGCCCGACGGCGCACTTCGGCATCGATACCGGCCCGGCCTGCGTAGGCCTCCATGTGGCCGTAACCACCGCAGCCACACTTGCGGCCTCCCGGTTTCACCGTCACATGGCCGATCTCTCCGGTCATGCCCCGCTCCCCGGCCGCCAAGGCACCGTTGACCACCAGGCCACCGCCGACGCCGGTACCGACGAACACTGCCAACAGATCGCTTCGACCCTTACCCGCTCCCAAGCGATGCTCGGCAACGACCCCGCAGTTGACGTCATTGGCCACGACCACCGGCTTGCCAAGGCGGGCGGTCAGCTCTGCAGCAACCGCAACCGGTCCATTCCAGCCTGCGATGTTCGGACACTTGGCAACCACGCCATCAGGATCGACGAAGCCGGGGACGCCGACTCCGACCGCCTCGGTCTCAGACCACCCGTCCAGTTTTTGAACCGACTCGGCAAGCGCGTCAAGAACCGCTTCGGGACCAGACGGGGTCACCATTTTGACTCTGCCGTATGCGTTCCCGGTTTTCGTTTCGACGGCTCGGACCAGGATTTTTGTGCCACCAAGATCGACCCCCACCAAACGCCTGGGACCGGGTGTCCCCACTAGTTTTGCCCGGCCGGCATCTCGGTGGGCTCAACTTCTTGCTCAGCCGGCTCCGAATCCGCCGCCGGCTCCGAATCCGCCGCCGGCTGTTCGTCTGCAGGCTCTTCGGTCGCGACGTCTACTGGTTCCTCCGCCGCCTCGAGCACGGCATCGACCTGGGCCGCGGTCTCGGGGACTTCGGCTACGACTTCTGCAGCGACCTCCTGATCGGCGGCAGGGGCCATGGCGCTCGGGGTTGATGTGCTTTCGGCGTCATCATCGCCCAAGTCCCAATCACAGATGATCAGCTCCCGTTCGGCGTCACGGTTGACCCGCTCACGGTTGCGGCGGAACTGTGGATCATGTTTCGGCAGCAGGAGCAGCCGTGCGTTCACCCGGGTCCAGAAGTCATCGAGCATCCTCTGATCGCCATATCGGGGCTTCATTTCCCAATGGGGTGCGACTGGCCCGTTGTAGACCAGGGTGACATGGGCGACCGGAGGCAGGTCTTCTTCGGGCTCGAAATCAGTCATATCGAGCGATTCTAGTGGTGTCCTGGCCGAATGTTGGCTCCATCCAGCGCGGGCTCTGACACTGGCCGTCTTCGGGCGACCGCACCCAGCGGTCGGGGCGATCGACCCACGCCGGTCGTGAGAAGGTCGGCTCTGGGCGCACACCGGCTACTGACCCAGACTGGATGTAGTACTGAGCACCAACAGAGGGCGACTGATGCGTAACCCCAGTGATTTCGACGGTCCGGAAAGTTTTTCTGAATCATTTGGCCCATACGGGAACCAAATCGCCTATTGCAACGTCTGTAAGGGTATGGAGAGCAACTGGATGGCCATTGGCAGCTGCAACGAGCAACCCCCGGGCCTCTTTTTCCCTAGCGATGGCGTCGGGGTCGAGGTGGCAAAGAAGATTTGCGCTGAATGCCCATCAAAAGAACCGTGTCTCGAATACGCCTTGGAAAACCGCATTGACCACGGGGTGTGGGGCGGAACCTCAGAGCGTCAGCGTCGCCGGATCCTGAAGGCCCGCCGTACCGCTGCGCTGGCTCACTAGCCGGCCAGAATCGCGGACCGCCGGGTTCGCAAATAAATTTGAACTAGCGCGTACGCCTGTATCTGAGGCCACCGCTCCTTCTCTAAACAGCTGAGAGCTGCCCATCGCTCGGCGAGAGAAGGTCATGACATGTTTGGTTTCCTGTGGTATCCGGACTGGCTACTATCGACCGTGCTGTGGGGTGCCGCTGCGCTCTTCGCCGCCGTCGTGATCGGGCACGCGGCCAGACCGAAATATCGTCGGCTCTTCGGTTGGCGAGCCCCGGCCCATGCGCTGAGGAATGCCTTGCTGCCGTCGTTGTGGGTCCAGCTTTACCTCTGGTCGGCGATCATCGTGCTGGCCGCACCCGTGTGGTGGCTAGCCGTCCTCGTTGGCCGGGCCACCGATGTTGCGAGCCCGACGACGCTCTTTCTGTCCACCATGGGATGCTTCTACGGCGCCTGGCTGCTCCGAGGCATCGCAGGCTACAGCGTGAATCGTTCCTTCGACGAACAAGCCGTCACAGACAGCCAACCACCTGGCCGCCAAAAGCGGGTTGCGGTGATCGGGGCAGGCATGGCCGGCCTTGTTGCGGCAAAGGAACTCCGCGAGGAAGGCCATGATGTCGTGATCTTCGAGCGGACCGAAGGCCCCGGTGGGGTCTGGGCCACCAGCAAGGCAACGGGTGGCCGAGCATGGGGCTCGACCATGACATCCTCCGGCGCCCTCAACACGGTCTTCTCGGACTCGCCAACCGAGGTCTTCCATGCCGACCACGACCTCTTTCCCCATCACCTCGCTCGCCAGGAGTTCCTCGACGCGCTGCTGAGCTATGAGTCCCACCACGGGGTGTTCGACGGTTCCCTTCGTTGCAACGCGGAGGTGGAGTCGATGACCCGTCTCCCCGGCGATCGTTGGAGACTGGATATTCACGACACGGCCATCGACCTTCACGAGAGCGAGGACTTCGATGCCGTGACGATATGCACCGGGCTCAATCTCGCCTCCCACACACCGGAGATCAAGGGTCAGGATCGGTTCCTCGGACGACAGCTGCACGCCGAGGACTATCGTCCAGCCCATGCACAACAATTCGCCGGGAAGCGAGTGCTCGTCATCGGCATCGGCGAGACGTCCTCCGATGTGGTGAAGGACCTGGTAGACAACGGCGCCGAGCAGGTCTTTGTCTCCCAGCGAGGTCCGACCTGGGTCATTCCCCGCAATGTTGGCAACCTGCCGCCGGACCATGTCGAAACCCGGCTGCTCCACTCCGGTCCGATGTTTCACCGTTGGGCGACACTCCTGACCGGCGTTGTCCCCTATGGACTATTCAACACACTCAGAGCGAGCAGGCTCCGCACTCCACGGCTGCGTGACAGCCTTCGGATCATGGTCTTCAACCATCCGCGGAAGCACGACCTGTGGCATCTGGGGTCACTCAATTTCACCAAGTCGGACAACCTGTACTTCGCCCTGGAGACCGGCCGAGCCAACGTCCTGCGAGACGTCGATCGCTTGACCGAGCGCCATGCGGTGTTCGCCGATGGACGGGAGACGGAGGTCGATGCAGTCATCTACTGCACCGGCTATCGCCCCGGCCCGTCGCTGTTGCCGGAAGTCGGCAACGCCGAAGGGGCCCAGACCGCCGTTCCGCCACGGTCGGCCCGAGATCTGTACAAGCTGACGATTCCCCCGGACCACCCGAACGTGGCAGTCATCGGGTTCGCCCGAGGCCAGATCGGTGCCATAACCATGAGTGCCGAGCTTCAAGCCCGGTGGTGGGCTCTGCTCGTTTCCGAAAAACGCTGCATCCCCGAGCCCGGCGAGATGCGAAGGCACGTGCGTTCCCTCCGCCACAACAGCAGACGATTCCATCAGCCGACCCGCACCACCCCATGCTTCGCCTACTCGATAGCAGGCGAAGACATCGGTTGTGAACCGGATCTGTTCCGGCTGTTCCTCACCGATCGCCGGCTGTGGTTCGCGGTGCTCATGGGTCCGGTCTGTACGCCGAACTTCCGACTACGTGGCCCTCGGGCAAAGCCGGAGGTGGCACGAGCCCAGATGCTGATGCCCCAGGCGGTACAGACCGATGACTACATCGACAGCGTGGACTTGGCATGCAACACCCTGCCACTGGCAGCGCTACTCATCCCCCTCTACTCCGCGTACTGCCGACTGCTCCCGGGATTCAACTTTCAGAGGGCGACCCGGTCGTACTCATAGTCATGGGCCGATAGCCACCGCCGCATAGTCATGGTCGTCGAAGAGGCGGTGCCGTCGAAGTCTCGATTCCGTTGATTAATCGAGATCCGGATAGCCCAGCTGCCCGGTGAGTGCGTTGATGGCGTTCTGAGCCCTCTGCCACACCGACGTCCCGTCTCGGGGTACGGACTCCAGCACCTCGGCCACCTGGTCCGGTTGGAGCCCGACAATGGTCACGACATTGTCCGACGCCTCGACAATGGTCATCATCCGGGCCACATCGACCCATACCGTCAAGCCATCTATCTCGGCCAGGCCGTCGATCTCCATGGCATCCCATTGGACCGAGCCCTCCTGAACAAAAACCGAAACCGATTCGTCGCCACGTTCGTAGACCGCCTGGAGGAGGTCCTCAACGGCGAGGTTCTTCTTCCGCTGGAACCCCGCCGGCATATCGACCGAGGTTTCAATCTGGATGCCGAGCTCGATCTGGGGGCTCCCAAGCACGCCCGCCTGGACCGCGGAAGTATGTTTCGCCGCCAGGTCATCAACCTCGGGGGTGATCTGACTATGGCCAACGACTCCGGAGGCTACCGATGCCACAACGGCGAGAACCGATACGGCCACCAGTCCGGTCAGGACCCGGCCGGCATAGAGCGGCCGATGGTCGAGAGCCGAATCGATGAAACCGGCAGGCGGCTCGATATCGGGAAGTCCGGCCAGCATCGAACCGATCTGTGCTTCCCACGCCTCTTCTTCGAACTGGCTCATGGGGTCAGCGCCTTGCGCAATTGACCCCGGCCTCGATGGATCCTGCTCCGAACGGTGCCGATCGGCACGCCGACGAGCTCGGAGATCTCCTCGTAGGAGAATGCCAGGACGTCCTTCAGCACAACCGCTACCCGGTAGTCGGGAGCGAGGCCCATCAGCAACGCCTGCAGATCATCCGGCAGATCTCGAGCCGCCATCTCAGTCTCGATATCGGGGCTGCCCTGTATGACCCGGTCCGGCTCTTCGGGGAGCGGGACCGTCGGACGACGCTTATGCTTGCGGACGCGATCGAGAAAGGTGTTGGTGGTGATACGGCTCAACCAACCTTCGAGGTTTCCCGGCTGGTAGTTTTTGAGTCCTCTACGCACGCGCAAGAGAACCTCCTGAACTAGATCCTGGGCATCCTGATGGTTGCCACAAAGCCTGTAGGCCAAGCTGTACAGGAATCGGTCATGGCTTCTCGCCACCTCTTCCCATGTGGGGACCGGCGACGAATCAACATCTCCAAGACGCGACGAGCCGACAAATCGAGGTCCCTGTCGCGAATCAGCGATATGGGGCCGGTCGGAGCCAGTCGAAGACGTGGATATATCAATCTCCATGCTCAACGCCGTTGCCGGACGAAGAGTTCCCAGGATTTAGGCTTCTTCTGATTCGCCCTCTGCCAAGCCCTCATCGAGTCCGGATTTGAACTCCTTCTGGGCCTGACCGAGACTCCGAGCCAGCTTCGGGATCTGAGTACTTCCGAAGAGCACCAAGAGTACGGCGACGATGATGAGAAGTTCGGTTGGCTTTAGTCCTGCCATAGACCTAACTCTATCGTGCGGCATGGCCGCTCACTAGCCGCTAACTCAGGCGGTCTCGCTTGAGACGGTAATGCGGCGGTGCGCCGCTAACTCAGGCGGTCTCGCTTGAGACGGTAAGCGGCGCGGGCTGTTGGCGTTCCGAGGCCCGCTGGCGTCTGATCCGACGTCTTTCCCGCTCGCTCATACCGCCCCAGATGCCAAACTTCTCACCGTTGGCCAACGCGAACTCCAGGCAGTCGGGGCGCACGACGCAACCGCGACAGACCTCCTTGGCTTCACGAGTGGACGCTCCCCGCTCCGGGAAAAACAAATCCGGGTCAACGCCGAGGCAGTTTGCGAACTCCTGCCAGCTTGTGTCGAGCATGAGGTGCTTTCGCCCCATACGTACTCCTCCTGCCGCGACGGGCACGTCGTGCCCTGCTACGGCGGCCGACGTGTCGGCCGTATCTAGATCTTCCGATGATGTGACGGCGTTGATACTCACAGTGGCTCCCGACTTCCGCTTAAGACAATCTGTGAATGAGTGGCTGTTGTAATTACAGCACTGTGATCTTGCACTTTCCAACCCGAGAATACAAGGAAAATCGGCTAAATAGTCCGCTGTTTAAGCGGGTCTGTCCATCCAGCTGCATCTTGAAGCGGTGCCATTTCGAACAGCCGGCCCCGAGCGAGCGCCTTGAGATCAAGTTCAAATCTCTATCGTTTCGACCACGGACGGTGGCATTCATCGTCGACACATCAGGACTGCAACACGGAAAAGTCACGAAGAGGTCCCCGAACCGCCAGATTCAGCGTGGTATATCTATGGATCCGCAGAAGATCAAGCAAACGCTGCGGAGCGGCCCAATGCCGCCACCGACGGTGATCGATCCGACGGGACATCGCCCAGCCCTTTGACGGCCCGGCAAATCTGCCGGACTTGTTCTCGCGCTAAGACCGAGCACGATCGACCAATTGTAGACCATGGTGACTTTGGTCACATTTGCAGGCATCTTGGCATTTCCTGCGCAGCCGCAGCCGACCGAGACCCGATGCAAGACCTGGATCCGGGAGGCGGAAGGAAGTAAGTGTGGTCAAAACAGCACCGAACTTTGCCCATCGAGGTCTGAGAAAATGGCGGTCATGTTGACGTTCACCAAACCTCTCCACCTCCGCAGCCGATGGGCATCGAACCGGCTGCTGTCGGCCGCCGAAGCCGGCTACATCCCAGACGCACTGGTCCTGGCCGGTATCAGGCTCAGACTTCGAGCCAAGGTTCGCGGGGAACGCGGGGCCGGCCCGGCCGAGCTGACCGAGCGCAAGCGGCAGCTTCTGAACGAGCGAGCGATGGGGCCGATCACCATCGACATCGATGCCGCCAACCAGCAGCACTACGAAGTACCGGCGGAGTTCTTCCAGCTGATGCTCGGTCCTCGTCTTCGCTACTCATCCTGCTTTTGGCCGGCGGGCGTCAACGATTTGACCTCAGCGGAACTTGCAGCCCTCGACCAGACCGTGGCCCGGGCACAGATCTCCGACGGTGACCGCATCCTGGAGCTCGGTTGCGGCTGGGGTTCGCTGTCATTGTTCATGGCCGAGCGATTCCCAAACTCCGAAATCGTGGCGGTATCCAACTCGCGGACGCAGAAGGCCTTCATCGACGAAACGGCCGGGGGCAATGGTTTGGCGAACCTGCGGATCGAGACCGCCGACGTGGCCGACTTTCAACCGGAAGGCACCTTCGACCGTGTCGTCTCGATCGAGATGTTCGAGCATGTGCGAAACCATAGAAAGCTACTGCAGCGAATCTCGTCATGGTTGACGGAGGATGGCACCTGCTTCATCCACGTCTTCAGCCACAAGTCGGTGGCCTGGCATTTCGAGGCCGATGATGATTCGGACTGGCTTGGCCGTCACTTCTTCTCAGGAGGCACCATGCCGTCAGATGACCTGCTCCTGCACGAGCAACAACACATGGTCGTCGAAGGTCACTGGCGGCTGGATGGCACCCACTACGCCAAGACCCTGCAGGCGTGGCTCGACCGGCTCGATCGCAACCGGGGGAGCTGTTTGACGGCGCTGGCCACCGGGGACAATCCGACGCCGGTCTCACTTCAATTCGAGCGCTGGCGGCTGTTTCTGCAGGCCAGCATCGGAACCTGGGGTATGGCCAATGGAACCGAATTCGGTCTATCCCACTACCTGTTTCGCCGTCGTGTCTCGACCCAGCCGACCGACAACTATGACGCCGTGCAGATCGCCAGGCACGGGGAGCGTTAGTCTGCTGCACCCCTGGGGAGCGGTTCGGTCATCTCTTTTACAATGCCGAGGAGGGCGAGTGAGAATGCCAGGTGGGGCGTATCGCCGACATCCACCCGTCGCTCGACCTTTGAGCGGTCCACCCGAGCCCTCAGGGCGTAGCCTTCGATCAGTGCCGTCACCGATGCGGTCAGATCCGACATTTCCAGCTGTGGCAGCAGGCGCCGCTTGAACCGGGCCAGCGTGGCGGTGAATAGTTCAGCTGTTTCCCAGCTGGAACGTTCGTACGCGTCGACGATGGCCTGGGTGACCGCTGCCGGGCGGCTATTGGACATGGCGAAGAAGCGGAGCGTCAGGTAGAAGTCATCGTTGGTCAGGAATGCGGTGATGTACTGGTCTCCGGCCATCCGAACATGCTCTTCGAAGGGAAGGTCCATGGCGATCAGACCAATGACCTTGTCCGCCATTGCCCGGAGGCTGGCGTATTCGATGTTCTCGGCGACGTAGACCTTCAGTTCTTCTCGGAACGCGGCCTGATTGGCCCAAATCTGGTAACCGGCGCCGGTGGTGTAACCCAGTTTCTCTAGCACGACCGAAAGGCGTTCGTCACCGTGCTCCAACTCATCCGCCAGATACATCTCATAGGCCTTGGCCAAGATCGTGGCCCGAGTGGTCGACTTTGGATGGCGAGTCCTGACCGCTTGAGAATTACTCACATGTACTCCTGAACTAATGGATTCGCCCTCCGCGGATATTGCTCACAACCGATCCAGTGATGACCTGTCCCGTGGCCACTGCGACAACATCCCGCCGGTGCCGCGAACGACTGGCAGGCTGAGGGAGCAGGGTTCGGTTGAATCGTCAACACTCAGATGACCTGATGCTGTGTAATAATTGTAGGGCAAAGCCATCTCGATAGACGACTCATGCTCAGATATTTCAATCTTAGACTGCTTGGTTGGAGGAGAGGGATTTCTAGTGGCATGCCGCAAGCGCCTACGCCACCGCGGCCGCCCGACCAAGCAGTAGCACGCGTATCGTACGACTTGAACCACTTGGGCACTTCTTCCCACCAGAGTAGACTACGTGGTGAGCATTTCGGACTATTGATCGGGAGAAATCATCCTAGCGAAGAGCTCATAGTTCTTTGCAATGTAACATATCGTCGCATTGCGCTAAGAGGCATCGAGCGCTGCCGTTCAGCCGGCGGGGTGCAGCGACGACACGACCGGCGAGATCAGCAATCCAGCCACTTTCTATGCAGTCCGGCGACCGCCGCGGCAAAGAAGCGTGCGCCGCGTGCCGCCAGTTCGTCGAGGTGGGGCGTTTTGATAAGATTGTTGCCGTAACAACCGAGCACCCGTTTGCTGTGCTCGTCCGACAATATAAATAAAACGTTACTGGTTTGCATGGCGCTCCTTTTCAGGTCGTTGTGCGGCGGCCCGGTGCCGACGGCGGTTGGCGACCAGCGGATAAAACAGACACAGCGCAGAGACTAGCGTGAACACCGCGGCGATCGGCCGCG
>JAVJHY011912936.1:85166-138653 GCA_035593235.1 Phascolosoma agassizii
CGGCGACCGCCGCGCCCCATCAACAGTTTGCGCTTATGTTCGATGAAGTCGACAAGAACATAGTCACCCAACGTCTGGGGAGTTGTGAAGAAGGCGCGCCCCTTGTTGAGTGCGGTAATTCGTTCAATGAAACCTCGTAGACCTGAATCCGGGTCAAGCATGAACGTATTGATTGTGATGCCCGCCTTGGTACAACGCATCACCTCAGCCATCGTCTGTTCGATCGTCTCCCTGGCCGGAGGGTAGCTAAAGAAAGGGGTTCCGTCAGCCAAGAGGTGGGCAGTCGGCTCGCCGTCGGTGATCATGATGATCTGCTTGGTCCCGCTCTCTTTCGACAACATACTGCGGCTTAGGCGGAACGCATGCTGCATATTTGTGCCGTAGACGAAGTCCCACGACACCTCAGGCAGCTCGGAGGCCTTGAGTTTCTTTGCAACCTCGCTAAAGCTCACGATGCCCAGGAAATCTCGCGGAAATTGCGTGGATATAAGCGAGTGGAGCGCCATTGCAACTTTCTTCGCCGGCAGGAAATTATCACGCATCGGCATCGACAACGAAAGATCGAGCATCAGAACCGTACTGGAGCGGACCTGGCGTTCTGTTCGTTCGATTTCGAAGTCATCTGGCGTCAAGTTCACCGGGGTTCCACCGCCGGTGCGACGAATGGCGTTGCCGATCGTTCGTTCAATGTTCAGATTGAACGGGTCGCCAAACTCGTACGGCTTGGTGTCGTAGTTGCGCTCGTGGCCGATCCCGGCGTGCTCGATATCGTGCTTGCCGAGCTTGTCAGGTGAGAGTTTAGAGAACAAGTCTCCAAGCGCCTGCTGACCGAGCCGACGAAGTCCTCGAGGTGTGAGCTCAAGCCGTCCTTCTTTGTTCTGGATGAGCCCCTGCTCTTCCATCATCTTTGCCAGTTCGCTGACCCGCTCCAAACTGGCGGCTGACTCCTCGCCGAGCAGATTCTTGACCTGTTCAATATCGACCTCGGCCAAGGACTGAGGTGCAGTGGCCTGGCTGAGAAAGTTCTCCAACTGGTCGAGCTGGCCCAGCTCCTGCATCATCTGGGAGGCGTCAGCGAAACCCAGTGGGTCAAACCCGGAGAAGTCATAGCTCTGTTGCCAACCGGCATCGGGGAACATCTGCTGGAGGTTCTGGCCAAGCCTGCTGACCTCGAAGTTGAGATCCAAGTCCTCCATAAGCTGGTTGGACAGGTCCATGAGTTGCTGACGCTGCTCCGGCGTCATCGAGTTCAACATGGCCTGCATGGCCGCCATCTGCTGGGCCATGCTCTCCAGCAGCTCATCCAGCGTCTGAGGATTGTCCGGGAAGAAGTCTCCGTACTCCTCCATGAACTTCTCGAAGTCCGGCTCCTCGCCGTTGGCCCGCTGTTCGAGCATGTTGTTCAGCTCGGCCATCATGTCTTTCATCCGGGCCATGTCTTCAGGGGACATGTCCTCCATGGCGCCGGCCATCTGGTTGAACTGTTGCTCCATCAGCTGTTGGCGCAGCTTGTCGATCAGTTCCTCGAACCGCTGCTGGGCCTCATTCGACTCGAATTCATAGTTCTGAAGGCCCCGTACCTTGCCCGCAAGGTCGTCGGGCAGCATCCCAAGTTGCATCTGTTTATTCGTAGTGGTCTCTTTGGCCAGCTCGGCCGAGCGCTGAGCGTCATCGGATGCATCCGGGTCACCGAGTTCCATCTCGGCCAGGGAGTTTCGGTCCTCGAGGGACTGCCGCTCCTGGTCCATGAGGTCCGAGAGCTCATCGTTGATCTCGTCGTACACGCCGCCGAGGTCGTGGTTCTCCAACCGCTCCTGGCGTTCCTGTCGCAGCTGCTCCAGAATCTCCCGCAACCCCTGGATGCGTTCGCCGTTTCGATCCTCGAAACCCTCTTGCATCAGGCGACGCAGCGCAGCCATCGGGTCGCCGTGATACATCAGATCATCGGTCAGCTCGCCCAGGACGTCGAAGGCGTCGAATTGAAAACCCTTCTGCGAACCGTCCCACCGGGAATAGCGAAAACGCTGACCTACCATCTCCCAAGGGTAGTCCGAACCTGGGTGAGGGGCCTTACCGGCAGCCCCGGTGCAATCAGGCGTACTCGGTAGGGTGGGCGGCCATGATCGCTTCCGACAGCGGGGACCGCCCAGCCATGGAGTTCGGTGTGGTGCTTACGGCCACCGAGCTTGAGGGGTGCTCGCCTGCGGCGGACTGGAGCCGGTGGATCGGCAGGGGCCGGGCGCCGGATTCTGACCGCCGGTCACTGGCCGCCGGCTTTGCCAGCTCCTGGACCGAAGATCTGGAGCAGCTTGCCGGACTTGGGGTCACCACCGTGGCCACAACGCTGGAATGGGCCGACCTTGAACCAAACCAGGGACGGGTCGATGATGCGGCCATTGAGTTCCGGAGAGGTCTCCTTCGCACCATCGCCGAGCTGGGGATGACACCCTGGGTCTGCCTGGTCGACGGCACGCTGCCTGGCTGGTTCGCCGACGACGAGGGCGGCTTCGTCGATGACAATGCCCGTGGCCTGATCTGGCCTCGCCACATCGACTGGGTCGGTGAGACATTTGGTGATCTGGTGGCGGGATGGATCCCCCAGCGAGAGCCGCTGCACTGGGCTCTTCGCCGATACCTCAAGGCGAGCGCTCCACCGGGCAGGCAGGACGTCGGCAAGGCCGCGGTGGCGGTCCAGGCCGCGATGCTAGCCGATGGCGAAGCCTGGCGTCTTCTCAAAGGCACGGCCCCGGTTGCCTCCTATCAGACGGCTCGCCAGATCTACTTCGACACCGACGATGTCAAAGCCCGCCCTCAGGCCGTCGGGCTGGAGCGGCTGCTCTGGCATCCGTGGGTCAGCGCGCTCACCGAGGGTCAGTTGGTGGTCGGTGATCTGCCAACCAAGCGGGTTGACCATCTCCGCGACGGTTTCGATCGCCTCATCGTCGAGCTCCGCCCGCCAGTCCGCCTCGATGCCGGCGGCCGCTGGCACCATCACCCTGCCGACCAGCGCCCCGGGCCCACCGGGCTGGTGGCGTGGCCCGATGCCCTTGCTGAGGCGGCGCATCGGGTGACCGACGAGTTGGACGGTCGGGAAATCATCGCCTCAGGAAACCTGGCAGACGTCACCGATGACGGCCGGGCCAGAGCGGACCACCAACAAACGCTGATGGGGATGGTGAAAGATCAGTCTCTGGCTGGATGGTGGCAGTCAAGCCCGATCGATGGGTACCAGTTTGAGCACGGTTTCCAGATCCAACCGGGTCTGATCAGAGCCGACCGGACCGAGACCGGGGCGGCCGAGAAGTATCGGGCCGCAGCAGCCGTGTAGGTTGCCACCACAGCTGGCGGGCCGGCGCCACCGATGGGTAGCCTCGGCGGATGACCGACGCGGGCAACACCTCAGCGGATCAGGGCGACGACTCGGCGGGAGGGGGCGCGGATCCCACAATCGGCCGCTATGACCTGGTGATCGTCGGCGGAAACGCGGCCGGTCTTTCGGTGGCCATCTCCTCAGCTCGTTCCGGAATCGAAAACGTCAGGATCGTCGAGCCGGGAAACACGGTGGCCTTTCCCGAGCTGGTTCCGGAGAACCAACTGGACATCGGCTACGGCGAACACGCTGTCTCGGTCGACATTTTTCGTGATGGTGATGGTGATGGTGATGGTGATGGCCTGGTCGTCACCACCAACCATCATGTCTACCGCACGACCGGTTGTCTGATCGCCCAGCGTGAACGGGACCCCAACTGGGTATCCCCGATTCCAGTGCCGGAAAGCGACCGGGTCCATGTCGATTCGCTCCCTGAACATGTCGATGACACCGACATCATGATCATCGGGCCGTCGGACAATGCGGTCGAGCTTGTGGCAAACGCCGCCCATCGGGGCGGTCGGGTTGTGATCGCGGCCGCAGGGATGGACCCCGGGCACCTTTCTCCTGCCGGTGAGAACATGCTCCGGCGGCTGGAACGAGAACGGCGAGCCACGGTGCTGTACCGTTCGGTCCCGAGCCAGATCGGCGAGGTCGGCGGCTTTCCCATCGCCTACTTCTCAGATCGCCGGACCCCGGACCTGGAATTCGACCACATCGTGTTCGCCACCACCCGCTACCGGCCGGAGTCGGTGCGACGGGGCATCACCGATGCGGCCATCGCCACCGGCCGGGTGTTGTTTCTCGGCCTCCCGGATGAGGACCCGACCGTACCGACCGCCACTGGCTGGGAGATCGGAAACGCGGTGGCCGAGGCCTGTTTCCCGGACCTTGATGTCGCGCCCGCTCGCTCAAAACTCCAGCAGCGGGCCAGCCACTCCGGGGCCATCGACGAGCTGCGGGACGAGCACTACAACGCCACCATCACCCACTTCGAGCCGACCCACTCCGATCTCTGGGTCCTGCGGGTCCGACCGGATCACGGCGACACGTCACATGTGCCGGGCCAGTACGCATCCCTCGGCCTCGGGTTCTGGGAGGAGCGGGTCGATGATGCCATCGACGACAATCTCGATGAGCGGTGGACAAAGCTGATCCGCCGGTCGTATTCGATCTCCCACCCCATCTTCGACGAGCATGGGTACCTGGCCCGCCAGGTGTTGAGCGATGAGTTGGAGTTTTACATCGTCCTCGTCCAACCAACCCCGGACAACACCCCCGAGCTGACACCGCGACTGGCCCTCAAACGTCCCGGAGACCGGATCTACCTCGGCCCGAAGGTGGCAGGTCGTTACACGCTCAACTCGGTGAACGACCCGAACTCCACGGTCATCTTTCTCTCCACCGGGACCGGCGAGGCGCCTCATAACTCGATGATCACCGAGCTGTTCCACAAGGGCCATATGGGGCCGATCGTCTCCGGGGTCACGGTTCGCAACTGGGCCGACCTCGGCTACCTGGACAAGAACCGGGAGCTGGAGCGACGCTTTCCCAACTATCACTACCTGCCGATGCCGACCCGGGAGTCCGACGTTCCGAAGCGGTACCTCCAGGACCTGATACGTGATGGCGACCTGGCCGAGGCGGCCGGTGGTTCACTGGATGCGGCGTCAACCCACGTCTTCCTCTGCGGCAATCCGGCCATGATCGGCTTGCCGGAAGAGCTCGACGGTGTGGAAGCATTCCCCGAGACCACCGGGGTCGTCGAGCTGCTGGCCGAGCAGGGCTTCAAACTCGACCGTCGAAACGACCCCGGCAATATTCACTACGAGGAGTATTGGTAAGCCATCCGGCGACCTCTGGCATCTGCTCGGGGAATAGGCACCTTTCTCGGAATCCCCCCTGGATCTAGCTCGGGCGGATGGCGGCTGGGACACCGCTGCCGATATCGAGGATCGCTGTCGGCTCGCCGAAGAACCCGTCCACCCGTTCGATCAGCCCGGTCTCCGGCTCCAGGGTGACGATATCCAGACCCTCCATCAGCGTCCTGGTGCTGCGAACCATGTTCCAGCGGTAGCGGAACCTGCGGTGGTGCCCGTCGATCTCCGACACGATCTCGAATCGGTACTCCGGTTTGGATTCCTTGAGACCCCGCATGTTGGCTTCGAGTGCGTCGATGCCGCGGAATGAGTCCCGGGGATCGTTCCACTCCACCTCCTCGGTGACCGCTCGCACCAGGTGTTGGCGCAGATTGCCCAGGTCCGGCTCATTCCAGGCCGTCCAATAGCTGACGAGCGACGACGGCATGGCAACGTCATAGTCCGAGCTTCTAAACCGCATACCTGTCTGACCTTGGCGTCGACCTCACGGTTACGTGTAATGGTCAACACGGGCCGTGAGCCGACGGGTAGCGTTCGAACGATGGAGATCAAGTGGTTCAGTGCGTTCATCGATCAGCCGGCCGATCGATTCGATATCGGGACTGAGTTCTGGATGGCGGTGACCAACTCGACCCTGTCCCCTGCAAGGGGAGAACGGCTTGAGTTCGCAACGCTGCTCCCACCTGCCGGCCCCGGACCGGACCAAACACCGAGCGACCCCCACCTGCGAGTGCAACGGACCAACGAAGCGCCAGCGGGCATCCACCTCGACCTCCATGTGTCCTCGATCGCCGAGAGTGTGACAGAAGCAGAGGCGCTGGGCGCCACACGGATGGCCAACAGCTCCTCCGATGAGAGCAGCGATGGCCGCTACAGGGGAGACGCTGGGTACGTCACCCTGGCATCACCGGCTGGAATGATCTTCTGTTTTGTCCCCCATCAAGGGGAATCACGCCCCAGTCCTCCCGTCACCGAACCGACTCCCCACCTCGTCGACCAGGTCTCAATCGACATTCCCGCTCCGCTGTTCGACGTCGAGGTGCAGTTCTGGGCCAACCTGACAGGATGGGAGCCCAAGGTCGGCAGGCTGGATGAGTTCGTCTTCCTGGCCAGGCCTCCTGGCATGCCGTTCCGGGTGCTGTTGCAACGCCTCGGCGACGAAACCGGCGTTGCCCGAGCTCATCTGGATGTGGCCTGTGGGTCGCATGTCGACCAGGTCACGGCGGCTCACAGTCAACTCGGAGCCGAGACCGTCGGGACCTGGGAATATTGGACGACGTTGCGAGACCCGGCCGGTCAGCTGTATTGCCTCACGGCCCGGGACCCGGCAACCGGTTCACTCACATCGTGAGAATCGCTCCTGAAAGTCGCCCGAAGAAATCACCCCGAGAATCACCCCGAGAATTCACTGCCTCGGAGGGCGCCGCCGGTGAGGCCGAAAGGTCACTGGGCTTGGAACTGCTCGGTCCACTCGCTGTCCGGTCTGATGCCGAACGCTTCGATGAACCGTTGCCAGCCTGAGGCCACGGCCAATGCCGAGCCGAGTTCCAGGATCTGCCCATCGCTGAAGTGTTCCCGGAGGGCGGCGTAGAACGATTCGTCGAGCGAAGGGCTGTCGCCGGTCAGCAGATCGGCCAGGCGCAGGGCAGCAACCGTGGCCGGTGTGAGTGTCCCGCCTGCCTCGTCAAGGTCGCCGAGAGCGGCATCGACCTTTGCTTCATCCAGTGTTGAGCTCATCAACGATGAGCTGCGGACGCTGCTTCAATGCACACACTCGTTGCGATGCGCCAGCCGTATCCGACACAGCTCCACCATCCCTGGATCGAGCGAAGACTTGTCGGTGTAGATAAACGCCGTCCAGTCCAGGAACATGCGCAGCACCTCAGGCTCTCGAGCCAATGTCAGGAAGAGGTTGTCGTCCTCGTAGGCCTTGTCGAACCAAACCTGTCGACGAGCGGCTAGGTCATCGGAGAGCGTTGAGGCGTCGGCCTTTGGGAGATGACCGTGTTCGTTCGCCATGGAACGACGTTAGATGCTCCGCATCCCCCGAGCGAGATGGCGAGTGTTGCCGATGCTCGATTGGCTCATCAGTTTTGAGGCGTCTGACGGGGGGCAGCCAGCTGATATCTCGTCTCATCCGCCGGGTCGGCCGCCATGAGCTGCATCTCATAGTCACCGTCGCTCGGAATCGGCGGTGTCTGATGGATGCCACAGTCGTCGTAGACCTCGTTGGACACTTCCCGAGCAAGACCGTCAAGAAGCCGGACCTGGATTGGGACCTCATCGAGCGGCGCTCCCTCGTTACAGCCGAAAACGATGGTGAGCTCCTCACCCTCGACAAGCTCAAAGAGATAGGAGTGGGCGGCGCCTGCCCGCAGCACGTTGCGGACCGAACTGCCAGGTCGGGTTTCGATCATCGGCAGCACGATCCGGCCGTCCCAGGTCGGGGTGATCGGCGTGTGAACGAACCGGGCCGTCGCCCCAACCGCCTTCTCGACGTTCTCGGTCGAGGCCATCTCGATCCGATAGTAGTAATGTCCGGAGACCACCGGCCCCTGAGCGACCTGTTCGCGGCAGGTGACAACCGGATTCGGTGGTGTCCAACGCACCGTGCCGGTCAGCGGCGTGACCTCCAACACGGCGTCCAGGTTCGGATGCTCGCCACTCTGGCCCATACAGTTCAGCTCGAGGATCATCCATCGGGGCCGGGTGTTGTCGATGTTGATGACCACGTCGACGATGAGGCTCTCGCCCGGTTCGAGAAACGAGCTCATTGGGTTGTCGATCCGGAGGGCGAGTCGCGCATCCCCCGGCGGTTCCGGGCCGCTGGGAGCGGTCACCGGCGCAGTGACGCCCGAGGTGTCGGCGACGACCAGGCTGGTGGCCGGGGCTTCGGTGCCGAGTGAGCTCCCGTTTGTGCTCGCAGTCCCGCCGCCGCTCGTAGTAGAAGTGGTCGTGGTCACTGCTGGCTCACCGGAGGTCACGGTCGGCGGGGCCCCTCCTGCGTCAGCCTCGGCGGCGGTCGGGTCATCGGCGAACGTGTCCTGCAACACCGCCACATAGAAGGTGGCGGCGACGCCGATGACACCCACCACAATGGCGAGGATGATCTCGGTCCGGAAGCGACGGGTTGAGGTACTTCGATCATCGGTTTCGAAGACGGACGGTGACGCCGTCTCATCCGCGTCCAGCAACGCCGCGGCCATTCGATTGATGGTGCTACGGCGCAATCTCCGGGCGACCTGCGGGGTGACCCCTCGAAGTGCTGCGATCTCTCGGGTCCGTTGGTCGATGGATGTTTGATAGCCGAGCAGGATCTCGGCCACTTCGCGGTCATCGCCGGGTAAGCGGTTGAGCCGTTGCTCGATCAGTTTCAGAGCCGCCAGCTTCAGTACCTCGGCCTCGCCACTGCGGGCAGCTTTGCTCCGCAGCGCCGGAACCCGCCTGAGCCGCTCGATCTCGATCGCCTCATCGCGGTCGTTTGCCCGCCGCGACGGGCGGGTCTCCAATAGCCATTCGAGCGCTTCGGCTATCTCCTGGGTGGTGGGTTCGTTTTTGGCTCTCACCGTTGCCTACACGGGCTCTGGTCCGTATTCGGGGGTGGCCGGGGTGTTCTCGTCGAGCGGATAGATAGGTCGGCGTACGTTCTCGAAGCTGAACAGCGAGTTGTCGCTACTGGTCACGCCGACCCCGTTACAGGGGATGTCTCTGGTTGATATGTCGGCGAAGCCGGCCCGATAGTGGATCCGGGACTTGAGGATCAGATACCTCATCTCGGTCGGCTCGATGCCGACGCTTCGCAAGCAACCAGGATCCCACGGCTCGACGTTTCGGGAACAGACCACCACCTTTACCGAACCGACCTCCAGGACCGCGGTCGGACCCATGTCCATCTGCGTCCCGCGCCCCATGGGAACGGTCACGGTGAACAGGCCGTCGGAGATGGCCGCCACGGTGCCGAGGACGGCAAGGGGTTCGCCGACCCTGCCGATGGCAGGCATGTCCAGCTTGCCACCAAGCGAGAGGTCGACCTCAGCCCCAACACCGGCCGCGGTCATGGTGGCGACCGCTTCAGGATCGCAGATCCCGAACATGGCCACGTCCTCGAGCTCCTGGGCCAGAACCTCGGCCAGAACCGCAACGGTGTCCTGGGTCCCACCGGAGGCGGCGTTGTCGGCGTGGTCGAGCAAGATGATGGGCCCGTCTGTCATCTGTTTCGCTTCGGCGATTGTCTCGGCCAGTGGTTCGCTATCAAAGACGAACTCCTTCCGCTCAGCCCAGGCGGCGTCGAGTAGCTGTTCGGTGGCCTCGGTGGCCAAACTCCTGTCGCCGTCGGAGATTGTCACCACGGACAGACCGGCGTGCCAGATGTCGGCCAGGGGAAAGCCGCCGAATACCGATGAGGCCAGCATGCCCTTGGCCTCTTGACGCCGTGCCATTTCCAGCAGCGGTCCCATCGGCTCGTCCTCGTGGCCCATACGCAGGGTTTGGGCCAGGATCGGTCTGCTGCCCCAGACCATGACCGGGTCGATCTCGCCGGCCAGCATCCGCACCAGCAGCCGACCGGCGTGTTCGCCCGCCTGGTACATGTCGAGGTGGGGGTAGGTCTTGTAGCCGACCAGAACGTCACAATTGTCGACGATGGCACTCGTCATGTTGGCGTGAAGGTCGAGGCTGATGGCCAACGGCAAATCGGGGGCGATCCCTCGAATGCGTTGCAGCAGGGTCCCTTCGCCGTCGATGGTGGTTTCGGACACCATGGCCCCGTGTAGATCCAAGAAGCAGGCGTCACAGCCGGCGGCCACCGCATCGCAGATGGCGTCTGTCATCTCCTGGTAGGCCCCTGCCTCCACTCTGCCACTCGGCGCGGCATTGGCTGCGATGGGGCTGACGATCTCCATCCCGGCCTCGTCTGCGACGTCGAGAAAGGCCCCGATCCCGGTGCCGGTGCCGGAGAACCGTTCATAGACCTCGGGTCCTCTGGCCACACCGGCGCCGCCCCGGCCGAAACGCTCCAGCGGTGTTGGGACCGGGGAGAAGGTGTTGGTCTCGTGTTCCATCATGGCAACGACGACTCGGGTCATGATCCGCTCCTGGAAGTCATGTCCTGATTCTGGCCGAAAACCAGGTAACCCAACCAGGCAAACTTGGCAAAGAGGCTCGTCGACCGGCCGAGCCGCCCGCCGAACGTGATCGAGGAGCCCCGGCCGTTGTATGTTCAGGCTCTATGCACACCCCTCACCCGATCGACCGGGCGAACGCCGACGGCCACGTCTGTCTGTCGTTCGATTTCGACGGCCCATCACTGTGGATCATGCGCAAGATGACCTCGGCGACGCCGGTTTCGCGTGGCGAGTTCGGAGCGGTGGCGGTGCCGCGGATCCTTCGGCTGTTGGCCGACCGGAACATTCCATGCACCTTCTTCATCCCCGGCCACACGATCGAGACCTATCCCGATTTGTGCAAGATGGTGGTGGACCACGGCTGCGAGGTCGGCATTCACGGGTACGCCCACGAGATGAACGGGCTGCAGTCACTCGATGAGGAGCGGGCCGCGATGACTCGCTCGGTCGAACTCGTGACCACACTGACCGGCGCCGAACCGACCGGTTACCGAGCCCCGGCCGGTGACCTCACCAACCAGACCATCGAGCTGCTGTTGGAGCATGGCCTGACGTATGACACCTCGCTGATGGGCCATGACTATTCGCCGTACCGGGTCCGGGTCGGTGACGAGTTTCCGCAGGACCGGGCGGCGCAGTGGGGTCAGGGGACCGAGCTGATCGAACTGCCGTGGTCCTGGACGAACGACGACTACCCCTATTTGGAGTTTGTGGCGTTCCGAAGAATGATCATGCCGGGGTTGGCCAGGCCGGACGACATGTTCGACAACTTCCTGGGTGATGTGCAGTGGATGGTACGGGAGGTGGAGGCCGGGGTGCTGACGCTGGTCTTCCATCCCCAGGTCATCGGCCGGGGTCACCGGCTTCTGGCTTTGGAACGCTTTCTGGACGCCGCAGCCGACCTCGGGGTGGCGTTCAACACCATGGCCGATGTTGCCGCCTCGGTGGCCAACGGCATGACGTTCGGCCTCGAAGGCTCTAAAGATGGCGGTGATGCCGGATGAGCGGCGCGCTGGTCGGCCTGCGGGTACTGGAAATCGGCGAGATGGTTTCGGCCCCGTACGCAACCAAGCTCCTGGCCGATCTCGGCGCCGACGTCATCAAGGTCGAACCGCCTGAGGGCGACAGGGCAAGGAAACGGGGACCGTTTCCCAATCCCCAGCAACGGGGACCGTTTCCCCCTCGATCATCGGGGCATCCCGATGCCAGCGGCCTGTACCTCGCGCTCAACACCAACAAACGATCCGTCGTCATCGGATCAACCGACGGCGAGCGGGTTTCCGAGTTGGTCGACCGGGCGGACATTATCATCACCAACCACGGCCGGGAGCCGCTGCAGGCCTTGGGCTTCGATGCCGAAGAGGCCCGGGTCCGGCGGCCGGAGCTGGTGGTGTGCTCGATCAGCCCGTTCGGGCTCACCGGCCCCTACGCCGACTATCGGGCCGAGGAGATCACCATCAGCCACGGAGGTGGCTGGGCCTATCTCTGTCCCGGAGCCTCCTCCGATCATGATCAACCGCCACTGAAGGTCTTCGGGCATCAGACCGACTTCCACGCCGGTATCGCCGCGGCGATGGCCACTCTGGCCGTTTATGACCGCGTGCAGCAGGGCGGCGCCGGCGATCACATCGATTTCTGCACCATGGCCCACACCGCCGGCATGTTGGAAGCGGCCCTGATCGCCACCAGTTATATGGACGCGGCACCCAGCAGGCTGGGATCTCGGCTGTTGAACCCGTGGAAGATCTTTCCATGCAAGCCGTCCAAGCCACTTGACGGCGATGGGGAGGAACCGGACCCGTCGTCACCGGAGGAGTTGATCTTCCTGATCACCGTCGAACAGGACCAGTGGGAACGGCTTGTCGATTTCATGGGCACCCCGGAGTGGACGCAGATGGGTCTGTTCGACACCGTCGAGTTGCGGCTCGACAACGAAGACCTGCTGACCACCTATCTCGGCGAGTGGATCGGCGAGCACACCGTGGCCGACCTGTGGCAGCGAGGACAGGCCGAACGTATCTGCTTCGCCCCGGTGCTGACCATGGCCGATATGCAGGATCAGGAGCACCTCCACGAGCGGGGATTCTTCGTCGACGTCGATCACCCGGTCGCAGGCACGGTGACCCACCTGGGTCCACCTTTCATCTCCAACCCGACGATGAGAACGGAGCTCGCCGCCGCTCCGGTGCTCCGAAATGAGACCACACCATCGTTTGGTCCTGGTCGCCGGCCGATCGGCAGCGAGGACGATGGACCTGCTCCCGTCGCCGATGTCGAGCGTGCGGAAAGTACCGATGTCGAGGCTTCGGCCGGGATCGATGTCGCGCCTTCGGCCGTCGCCGATGTCGCGCCTTCGGCCGTCGCCGATGTCGCGCCTTCGGCGCGGCCGCTTGAAGGGGTGCGAGTACTGGATCTTTCGTGGGTTTGGGCCGGCCCGTACTGTGCGCTGCACCTGGCCCACCTGGGGGCCGAGGTCATCAAAGTCGAGTCCGAACAGCGCCCCGGTCTCGGTCGTCGGTTGCCGATCCAGCCATTGGATGTAGAACCGACTTTGAACACCTCGGCCTATTTCAATCAGTGGGAACAGGGCAAGCTGAGTTGCAAGCTCGACCTGTCAAAGCCCGAAGCCATCGAGCTCGTCAAACGTCTGGCCGCCGAGTGCGACGTTGTGGTCGAGAACTTTGCCACCGGAGTCATGGAGAAGCTGGGCCTTGGGTATGAGGAACTCTCGGTGGTCAAACCCGACATCATCGTCGCTTCGATATCCGGCTACGGCAGCACGGGACCGCTCAAGAACTTCATAGGCTATGGACCGACCACCGGCCCGCTTTCCGGCCTCACGTCGCTGACCGGGTATATCGATGGGCCGCCCCAGGAGCTGGGAATTTCGGTCGGCGACCCGGGAGCAGGCATAACGTCGGCCTTCGCCATCTGTGCCGCAATCGTGGCCAAACGCACGACCGGAAAGGGCTGCTACATCGACACCGCGCTATGGGAAAGCACGGCATCCAATGCGGTCGAGGGCTGGATGGCCCATGCCCTGACCGGTCAACAGCCGATGCCCGCAGGCAACCGCGATGCGTTGATGGCCCCTCACGGCTGCTACCGAACCGGCAATCTCCACGAGGCTCAAGGTCACGACGCGGCCGATGACGGGTCCGATCCCGGCCTCTGGATCTCCATTGCCTGTGCTGACGACGATGAGTGGCAAGCGCTTGCCACATGCATCGACCAGGATGCCGGCTCGCGATTGGCCGATGATCCCCGATTCATCACTACACCCGACCGCAAGGCCAACGAAGACGAACTGGATGACCATGTTCAGAGGTGGGTGAGCGGCCAAAGTCGCTGGGCCCTGACCGCACGATTGCAAGGGGTTAGGGTTGCCGCGTTCCCATCGATGAGCACCCATGACCTGTTGGCCGATCCCCATTTGGAAGGTCGAGGATTCTTCGAGCGGCTCGACCACCCCGAGGTCGGCCGGAGGACCCACGCCGGAATTCCCTGGCTGCTTTCTGACACAGCCACAGGTGTGACCCGGCCCGCTCCCCTCCTCGGCCAGCACACCGACGAAGTGCTCACCGGGATTCTCGGCCTGTCCGAATCCGAGCTCACAGACCTCGAAGCCCGAGGAATAATCGCCTGACCGCCGAAGCAGGTGAGTCGAACCGGCGCGTTTAGTCGAACCGGCGCGTTTAATCGAACAGAGCCAACTCGGTGGCTCTGGTGATGGCGTGGGACCGCTTCGAGACACCGAGCTTGCGATAGATCGCCTTGATATGGGTCTTGACCGTCGAGGGCGCCACGTACAGTTCCTCAGCGATCTCTCGCTGGGTCAGGTCCCCCCGCAGCAGGCGAGCCACCGCCAGCTCACGGTCGGACAGTTCTTCATAGCCGCGCTGCGATTCATCACCGGATAGTTCTTCATAGCCGCGCTGCGATTCATCACCGGGCTGTGCTTCATAGCCGCTCTGCGATTGTGTCCGTAACATCGACGGTCGGTCCCTGGTCGACCGGTCCATGTTCGATTGCCGGTCCGCTGTCGGTTGGCTGCTCTCGCTCAACGAGGCTTGGCCGGTGCGGACCCGTTCCAAGATGCCCTCGTGGAAGGATGCCTGCGCCAGTCGCTGCGCCTCGTCAAAGAGGGCGCCGGCCAGGGTCGTGTCGCCGCTGGCCATCGCCACTTCGGCTCTTGCACACTGGGCTGTGGCCAGCGCCTCGACGTAGCCATGGGCTTGGGCCAGGGCCAGGCCCTTTTCACAGAATTCCGCAGCAGCCTGAAGGTCACCGTCGGCCTTGGCCAACAGCCCGAGCTCAACATTGACGAGGGCCTCGAGCGAGACAAACCCGGCTTCTGCCAACGGTAGGGCCAGCAGCAAATGGCCCTTTGCTTCTGCCGGTGCAGCGATGCGGGCCAAAACCAGGCGGGTCAGAAGCTCCGGATAGCGCTGGCCGCCGGCCAGCGCCGCCTCCAGCGCTCGCTCATACTCCGACCGGGCTGCATCAGGGTTGCCAAGGGCCAGACGAGCGTTGCCCACCGCCAGCATGGCCAGGACCCAACCGGCCGCATCGGCGGCCTCGGCATGGCGGGGCTCGGCCCGTTGAGCGAAGGCCAGCGCCCGCTCGTGCCGGCCCCGATGGCTCCAATAAAACGAAAGAGCAGAGTCAATGTTGGCTCGCCATGCGAGCGGGACTTCTGAGTCGAGGTCACCAGGGTCATCCGGGTCATCCGGAACATCGAATGCCGTCGACCAGATCTCAGGCCGATCCGGCGGAACGTAGTGGACCAGCCACACCGCGATCGGGCCAATAAGGCGGCGAAACCCCTTGAGATCGCCGGCTTCCAGGCAACGCTTGGCGGCGACGCAGATATTGGACAGATCTCGGTCGAAGAGCGGGAACCGGTGCTCCGGATCGGCTTCGAAACGAGCCTCGGCGATGCGATCCACAATGAGCAGGCACCATTGCAGGTGTCGGCGCGCCGCCTCCGACCGTTCCTCGGACGACAACCGGTGGTCGGCATCGGCTCGGACCACCTCCAGCAACCGATACCGGCCGGTCTGCACATCGAAATGCACGAGCGAGTGGTCCACCAGATTGCTCAGTCCGTCAGGGCCCGAGCTCTCCGGCCCCTCTCCGCTAACCAGGCGAGCTCCCTCGGTGGTGAACCCATCGGCAAAGACCGAGAGTCGATCGAGCAAGGTTGCGTCCTCGGGCATGAGGAAGCGGCGGCTCCAATCGAGTGATGTGCCCAGGGTCTGTTGATGCACGGAGCGGTCTCGGTGGGGGGCTTGCAGCATGGTCGGCCGCTCGTTCATGGCCAGCAGAATCTCGTCGAGAGGTCGACTCCGAACGAGGGCAGCGGCCAGTTCGAGGACCAGCGGCACCCCATCGGCCGCCTGACAGATCTGCGCCACCAGGGGCCGATTGGTCTCGGTCAGCTCGAAGTTGGGCACCGCCTGGCGGACCCGTTCAAGAAAGAGCTGGATGGCCGGCGCCGAAGTCAGCTCGGCATCGGTGCTATGGCCGGCGGGAACCGCCAGTGGCTGCACCGTCACGATGATCTCGTCCGCCAGGTTGAGTGGACGACGCGATGTCACCAAGATCTGGAGCGACGTTGTCCGGTCCAGCAGATCGCGGACAACATCGGCAGCCTGGCCGACCAGATGTTCGCAATTGTCGATCACCAGCAACGTCGAGAGGCCGTCAAGGGCCGCGGCCAGGCGAATCGGAGTGTCCTCCATCGTCTCAAGGACCGCGCTGGAAAGCTGACGAAGCATCCCCGCTCGATCCTCGACGGTGACGAGTTCGACGACAACGATCCGGTCGAACTCCGGCTCCACCTCGTGGGCAACCTCTGCCGCCAGGGCGGTCTTGCCGACGCCCCCGGAGCCGACCAGGCTGACGAGACGGCCTCGATCCAAACCGGCGCCCACCGTGCGAACCTCATCACTTCGCCCAATAATCGAGCCGGTTGGCCGTCGCAGGTGCATTTCCGATGACATCGTTCCCCCTTAGCCGCTCCCCCATAGTAGGAACGGCTCCCCCTACTGCACCCGCGACGTATCCCCCGTTTGGGGGATCGTCAGCTCCCCCAGAGCGCAGGGAAGGTGTGGCTCATGACCAATTCACGAGCCGAAACACTCTCCGACCGATACGGGCCCTGGGCTCTGGTAACCGGCGCATCGTCGGGAATCGGCGAAGCCTTCGCCAGACGTCTGGCCGCCGACGGAGTCAACGTCGTCGTCGCGGCACGACGAATCGACCGTCTGGAGGGTCTGGCCTCCGAACTGCGCTCGACAAACGGCGTGGAGGTGCGGGCCGTCGAGGCCGACCTTTCCAACGAATCCGGTGTGGAGGCGATTGAGAAGGCCATCCTCGACATCGATCTCGGGATCATCGTCAGCAACGCAGGCAGCGCCCATCCCGGTGCGTTCCTCGGTACACCGGTTGACGATCGACTGAACGTCATTCAACTAAACGTCACCTCACCGGTCCAGATCGCCCATCAGTTCGGACGGCGACTGGTTTACCGAGGTCGAGGGGCGCTCATTTTCACCGGTTCCACCTCAGCGTTCGCAGGCGTACCGACCCTCGTCAACTACGCAGCGACAAAGGCATTCATCGGCACCTTCGCCGAAGGCTTGCATCAGGAGTGGGCCGAGGCGGGCGTCGATGTGATGGTGGTACATCCCGGGCCGACCAAAACCGAGATGGCCGAAATGGAGGGCGTCGATTTCAACCGGGTTCCGGTCAGTTGGATGACCCCGGAACAGGTGGCCAACAAGGCGCTGGCGTCCGTCGGCCGCAGAGCAGTGCTGGTGCCGGGGGCGGCCAACAAGATTCAGGTATTCATGTTCACCAGGCTGCTGCCCCGCCGGCTGGCATCGAAGATCTTCGGCGCTCTGATGCGTCGGGTGACCGACGATGACCGACTGGCCGTTGCCGGGCGGTGAACCGATGTCCGGAAGTGTCAGGGCATCCGAATCCGGACCTTCGGAGCCGGCATCAGCTGGCGGAGAACCGCATACCGGTGAGCTCTACGTGATCGAACGCTGGGTCCAAGTCGACGCACCCCCGATCCGAGTGGCGGCCGAATTGGCGATGTCACAGTGGCGCAGCGCCTACCGCATCGAGCCGGCCGGTGCCGGTAGCCGTGTCCTGATCACCGCCCGGATCGGGCCGGAGGCTCTAGCCAGGGCCGTCGAAGAGGCCACCTTGGGCGAGGTCTGCGGTCTGTCCGACCGCATCGACGCATCAGCGTGCAAAGAACCAACCAGACAGATAGTCAATCCACGGAGGAAGACAATGACCACAATTGAACGACACATCACCATCGAGGCCCCACCGGAAAAGGTTTGGCCTGCCCTAGCCGATTTCGGCGGAGTCTCGATCTGGAACCCCAACGTCAAGGCGTCCCGTCTCACCAGCTCCCAGGGTGAGGGGGCCGGGACGAGTCGAGAGTGTCAGCTCAGCCCGATGGGCACCGTGCAGGAACGGGTGTTGGAGTGGGATGAGGGCTCGATGCTCTCGATCGAGATCTACGAGTTCAAGAACGTCCCAGCCATGCGCCGAGCCGTTGCCACTATCGGCATCGCCGCAGTCGACGAGGACTCCCCGGAGTCCGGAACCGAGGTCACCATTCGGATGAACTACGAGGTCGGGCTGGGGGCGATGGGAGCGGGCATGAACACATTGATGCTCAAGCGACAGTTCGGATCATCGGTAGCCAAGCTTCTGGCCGGGCTCAAGCTTCACGTCGAAACCGGCCGCCCTGTTGACAAAGGAGCCAAGCTCCCGCTGGCCGCAGTGGCCTGATCGCGGGCCCGCCTCCGAGCAGATCAATCGCCAATTGCCGATGGAGGCCGGTCCGGCCGTATTCGCATGGTTTGACGAGACTCGGAAGCGGGCCGCCGGGTTCGCTTCACCGCAGCTTCGGGACTGAGCGATTCGTCGTACATCGATGCCACTGCCGAGAGCTGGCAGGATGACGAGATTCGTGTGGTGGTACCCGACGGCGCAGTACCCGGGCCGCTCAGCCTCCGGGTCAGGGAGAAAACCGTCGCCATCTGCGGGCATTTCCATGAAATCCACAGGCGGGGCAACGAGTTCGAGTTCTTGGGGGGTGGCGCGCCGCCGATCCTGTTGTTCACCGCCAACCTGGCCGAGGACCTGGTTGTGCTCTCACCGGACACGCCGCTCACGCTCAGGTGGGTCGTCCACCACACCGCCACATCGGTTCGGATCGAGTCGGCCGAGTCCGTCGCCAAGCCTGGTCCGAGTTTCGATTCGCTGGACAACACCGGGTCGGTGGTCGTACCGGCTCCCGAGGGCCTGGAACAAACGCTGAGCTACGAGTTCACCCTGATCGCCGCCGGTCCGTGTGGCACCATCGCGGAAACCGTGCAGGTGGTTTGGCATCGGGTGGCCAACGTCAGTATTGCCGACGTGGAAGTAACCCAGGCCACCCAATTCCTACGGGCCGCCGACCACATGGACCCCAACAGCACGGCGATACGGTCGGACAATTCGGTGTCGCTGATCGGGAATAAGGCGACGCTGGTGCGGGTCTTTCCCGCCACCGACCAAGCGTTGGACTTCAACCTCGGCCTCTCAACCGGCGCAACCGTGCAACTCCGAGGATTCAACGGGGACGGTGAGATGCCCGGATCCCCGCTTTCGCCGCTGGCTCCCGACCCGCTCCGGGTGTTGAGAGAGCCGCTGCTGGCCAAGCGCGCGCGGTACGACTCGTCCTTCAATTTTGTGCTCCCTCCCAGCTGGACCTCGACCGGCGCCAACCTGAACCTGCGAGCCGAACTGTCGATGGCCGGCGATGCCTATGACATCGCCCCCGAGCCAGGCAGCCGCTTTGTCATCGAGGGTTTGGTGTTCCAAACCGCCAACCCCCTGGACTGCATGCTTATCCGAATCGATTACACCGGCCCCCAGCCAGAATCCGGTCAGGGCACCCAGGGCACGCTCGGTGCCCCGAGTCGAACCAATGCCCGGAATACCATTCTTCGGGTTCGGCGCATGTTCCCAACCCATCGGATCTATGTGTACGGACCGGCCGACCCCGCCGATGACATCATCGAAGAGTCAGCGCCGCTGACCGTTGACGGTCTGACCGGCTGGTCCGGCTGGGACAACGTCATCGCGGCAATGGCCGTGCGGGCCGCCGGTATGACCAGCGACGACAACATGATCTGGTGTGGCGTGGCCCGGGCTGACGTGCCGGTTTTCACCGACGGTGATGGCTCCTCCATCGCAGGAGTCGGGTCCGGAAACTTGCCCTTTGCCCGGGGCTACGCAACGTTTCGAGACGGCCAACCGACAACTGCTGCCCATGAGATGTGCCACGCCCTTGACCGACCCCACCATGGCGCCGACCCTGACTGGCCAAACCAAGGCCCGGCAGGGCCGGATCTCCGGACTCAACCGGCGAGTTCGGTCTAGATGTGGAGAGCGCCGCGGCTGGAAACCCGGATGGCGTTTTCAACCCGGCGACGGCCGACGATCTGATGGTGAGCCCGGCAAGCACGACAAGGTGGATCGCTCCCTACACCTATAAGAAACTCATGGCCGACTATTTCGCGCCACAAGCCCCCGCTTCCGCAACGCCTCCGTTCCAGGGCAACGCGTTGACGGTCCAGCTGAGCGAGCCGCCTTGGCGTGAGCATCTGATGGTCTGCGGGGTCCTGGACCTGGACGGTAAGCCGGGAGTTGAGTTGGAGCCACTTTGGCACACAGAACGGCGAGGCGACCGGCGACCGGTCGAGACCAGCAGTGACTACACCGTTGTCCTGGTGGACCGCGACGGGCGGGCCGTGGAAAGCCGGCCGATCGTTGATACTCGGGGGCGCTCCATCAGCGATTCGCAGGATCCCCACACCTTCAGAAACAGCGGCCAACTTCGGTTCATCGTCAACCTGCCCCTGGACGACGGCGCGACGGCGATGGAGATCCGCAACAACGATGATGTGATGGCTCGCGTCGACCGCCCACGATCAAAGCCCCGAGTCCGTGGGCTGGACCTTCGTCAGGGCCAACGCCGTTGGGAGCTGCGGTGGGAAGGTGCTCATGCCGGCAAGCTCCCGCTGACATACTCGGTCTGGGTCTCCGGTAACGACGGCAAGGCGTGGCAACGGCTCGCCACCGATCTCAAGCAGCCGAAGCTCTCTTTCGATCCGGCGAAACTGGCCGGTGGAAAGCGGTGCAGACTGCGGGTCCTGGCCTGCGATGGTTTCAACACAACCGCTCGATCCACATCCCGCTTCACGCTACCGCCTCGACCCCCGGAGGTGATGGTGCTCAACGCTCAGGACGGAGACCGGTTGCCGGCCGATCGAGCGCTGCTGCTCGAAGCAATCGCCGTCTCTCCGAGCGAGGGCTGCCTGCCGTCGGAGTCGATCCGCTGGTCATCGAATCGGCAGGGTCCATTGGGCGTCGGAGAGCAACTGTGGGTTCAACTCGAAGAAGGCCGGCACCGGATCACCGTACGATGTGAACATAGCCCGGACTGCGTCGGCGAAGAGACAATCGAAGTCAACGCCGAGCGACCGTAGAGAGCGTAGCCGGCGCGCCGGCGGCTGCTACTCCAGGCAGCCTGTGGCTGCTATTTCCGCCACCTCGTCCTCATTGAAGCCGAGCAGCTCCGTCAGCACCTCAAAGGTGTGCTCGCCAAGCATGGGGGCCGCGGTCAGGGGGCCGTTGTCATACCCTTCGATCCGATATGCGTGGCCTGCATAGGGCGTCGAGCCGGTTTCACTGTGCTCCAGCCAGTGATAGAAGCCGCGCTCGATGTACTGGGGGTCGGCCAACAGGTCGCTGCTTCGCTGCGGTCTGCCGACCGCGATGTCCGCCGCCAGAAGCAACTCCTCGACCTCGACCTCGGTTCGTTGCGACGTCCAGACGGAGATGGCGGTATCCACGGCGTCGTGATTGGCCAAGCGTCCCGAGGTCGAGTCCAACACGGCTCCCATGGCCCAGCTGGGGTTGCTGAGCGCGGTGCGAAACCTGCTCCACGCTTCATCATCGGTGACCGAGATCGCAACCCAATTGTCCTCGCCGGCGCACGGGTAGACGCCCTGCGGCGCCATGTCCGGGGCCCGGTTGCCGAGCCGACCGGGAACCGCACCGTCCAACTCATGGTGCAGCAGTTCGGGGGCCAGCAGTTGCAGGGCGATCTCCAGCTGAGCGGCCTCGATATGGCACCCCTCGCCGATCCGACGGCGCCGGTCGAGGGCGGCCAGCAACGCGGTTCCGATGAATCGGGGGCCGATGGTGTCGGTGTAGGCCAACCACGGGCCGTCGGGCGGAAGGTCGGCCCAGCCAACCAGGTCGAAGAACCCGGCGATGGCCGCGGCGTGATAGCCGTACCCGGCCATGGACGAGAACGGTCCGCCACCACCCAGAAGCGACGTGGTCACGGTGATGACATCGGGATTGACGGCCCGAATGGCCTCGGGTCCCAAACCCAGCCGATCCATGGCCCCTGGGGTCCAGCTGTCGATGACGACGTCGGCCCACTCGACGAGCCGCTGGGCCACCTGCAGCCCGCCCTCGTTCTTCAAGTCGATGGAGAGGCTGAGTTTCGATGTGTTGAAGGCCCCGAAGAAGTTCGAACGGTTGACGCCTACGTCCCCGTCGGAGAACGGCGGCTGCATACGCAAACCGTCGATGCGGTTGGCCGACTCGACCCGCACCACGGTGGCCCCGTGATCGGCCAACGACTTTGCGGTGATGGGCCCAACCCCGATCCAGCTGAAGTCCGCCACCTTCAGACCGGCGAATGGCAGCTGCGACGGGTCATCCCCAGCCGAAAGATCGGCGTCGGCATCAACATCGTTTTGGCCCTCCGAAGCCTCCTTCGAACTGCGACGACCGCTTCGATCGAAGGTGATCGGTCCAGGCTCGACAGCCGCCGGCGTGCGATCGCCGGGCCACCGTACGCCGTCTATGGTGACGAACGAACCGGGGAGACGGAGTTTGTCATCGGGGTCGGTGTGGAGGCCGATGCCGTCACCTGGTGCAGCATCGATCACCATCGGACTCCAGAAGGAGCGGACGTCGAGCTGTTCGAAGGCCAAGAGATCGGCCACATTGTTGATTGGGGCGATGGTCACCCCAAGCTCGTGCCCCCGCTCAAGCAACTCACGCTTGGTGTGTTTAAGGCATAGCCGGTCCATCGCATCAATCAACTCGGCGTGGCTCATCACCGTCGGCTCACCATCGATGACCCGGGCGTCAAAGGTCGACCACTCCTCTTCGGCCCACGACGGCGGAACGATTTCGTCCTCGACCATCCATGGCACCATTGCGCCGCCGTTCGGGCCCCGAGGAACCAGGACGACATAGCCGTCGGCACACTCATGGCGGAGCGGAACGGTCATGGCAAGTTTCAACGTTGCGCCGGTACGTTCGAAGTCCGATCCCTGTACGGCGTGGGCCTCCATGGCATTGAGCATCGTCCAGGTCATGGCCGACTGAGCAGACAGGTCAACGAATTGCGGCTCGCCGGACTGCTCCCCGCGGTGCCTTGCCACCAGCGACGCCAAGGCGGCCTCCGCTCCGGCGTGACGCCAAATCTGAGGGACCGAGGCCTTGACCGGCGCTCGATCCGGCGTGCCCTGGATACGAACCGGTCCGCCGAGGGCCGCGATGGTCAGCTCGCTACTCGGATTGCCTGCCCGAGGACCATCGCTACCGAACGCCGTCACAAGCACCGAAACAATAGTCGGGTTGATCTCCAACAATCTTGGGCGGTCAACGCCATAGGCCGCCATCAAACCGGGCGGACCAGAGTCGATGACGAGCTCGGCCTCGGCCAGCAGGTCGCGAAAGGCCCCGCGGTCCTCGGCCGAAGCGGGATCGAGTGAAACGAGGCGTTTGCCGGTGTTGTAGGCCACGAACTGCAGGCTCTGTCCCTCGTACATGGGTTGGGCCCGCCGGGCTGACGTACCGCCGGGCGGCTCGACCTTGATGACGTCGGCGCCGAGCTCGCCCAGCATCCACGGTCCGATCTCGCCGCGATGATCGGTCAGGTCGAGCACAGCGAGGCCGTCGAGCATTCCGGCCAAGTTAGCCGGGCCGAATACCATGCGTCACACTGGTGGGCCATGTCGCAGAACGATCCAGCAAACAAGCTCATCACCGGTTACTGCGAGCCCTGGTCTTTGCGGGCCGGGGAGTCCGTGATCCTTATGGCGTCGAGCCATATCCCGTGCCAGGCCGAGCTGTCGATCGTTCACCTCCACTGTGGTGATCCCACCCGGACCGGCCCCGGGTTCTCCGAGGAGACGACAACGGTGACGTTACCCCATAGGTCTGTCGAGCTGGCCGAACAGCCCCTCCGCCCCGGTTCCTACGCCACCGTTGACCTCGACGGGCTCTCGGTCTCCCGCCGGGTTCGGCTACAGCTGAGCGTGATGGCCACCCGGCCGTCGGAGCCTCAGATCATCGCCACGATCATGGGCGACTCACTGGTGATGCAGCTGGCATTGGAGGATGGTGTCCTGCGAGCCCGGGCCAGTGGCGCCGATCTGGCGGTCCGGGCCCGACCCCTGGCCAACCGCCGTTGGTATGACGTGACCGTCGACTGCGATTTGGCGGCGGGGGCGATGAGCGCGACGGTGACCACCGATGAGTCGGCCTCACCCGGTCGGGACCTGCTGGAAGGCCTGACCGAGCCGGTCACGGCCAGGATCTCCCTCGGGGCGTCCAAGTTGGGCAGGCTCACCCTGGGCGGCGACCATGATGGTGGCGGCTTTGACGGCCGGGTGGCCCGACCCCGCCTCAACATCGACGAAACCGAGTTGACGTGGGATCTGTCGCAGAACATGGATGGTCAGGCCATCGTCGAGACCAGCAACCATGGCCGCCACGGTGTCCTTCATCAACTCCCAGCTCGGGCCGTGACCGGGCCAACGTGGGACGGCTCACAACAACGTTGGACCGATGAACCGAACCAGTGGGATGCGGTGCACTTCCACAAGGACGACCTCTACGACGCCGAGTGGGGCGCAACGGCCGAGGCCCGACTACCGGCCGACCTGCCGAGCGGCATCTACGCCTTTCGGGTCCAGACCGAACACGGCGAGGACCGCGTGCCATTCTTCGTCCGGCCTGCGGCCGGCGCCGCCACCGCCGACACCGCGCTGCTGATGTCATCGGCCACCTACCTGGCCTATGCCAATCATCGCATGCTCTTCGATGGGGCTGACTTCATTGCCAACCGGTCAAGACTTCGCCCCGAACACGAGTACGTCAGGCAACATCCTGAGCTGGGCCGATCAATGTATGAGAAGCACACCGACGGTAGCGGGGTGATGTTCAGCTCTCGCCGCCGACCGGTTCTCAACCTCCGACCCGGGGCCGATGGTTGGAACTTCACTCCGGACACCGACATCAACGCCTTCCTCGAGCATCACAACGTCGGCCACAACGTCATCGCCGATGAGGATGTCCACCACGAGGGGCTTGCGGCGCTGGCCCCCTACCGGGTCATCGTCACCTGTTCCCACCCCGAATACTGGTCGACGTCGATGCTGGATGCACTGGAACAGTGGCAGCGGGCCGGCGGTCGCCTCATGTACCTCGGGGGCAACGGGTTCTATTGGCGGGTGGCCTTCAGCGACAAGTGGCCCGGTGCCATGGAGCTTCGGCGGGCCGAGGATGGCGTTCGCAACTGGCAGACCGAAGACGGCGAGAGTTATCACGCCTTCGGCGGCGAGTACGGAGGGATGTGGCGCCGCAACGGCAGGCCGCCGAACGAAGTGGTCGGTATCGGCTTCGCCGCTCAAGGATTCGAGAAGGCCTCACACTACGAGGTGAACGATGAGTCGCTGCAGGGCCGCGCCGCCTGGGTCTGGAACGGTGTCGAAATAAAGGACGGACGGATCGGCACATCGGGACTCGGTGGCGGGGCGGCAGGGCAGGAACTCGATCGCTACGACACAAGACTCGGCTCGCCTGAACACGCGGTCGTGCTGGCTTCGGCCACCGAATTCGGCCCAGACATGCTCCGCACGAAAGAGGAGTTCGAAGGCTCGGTGTCAATCCCAGATCCAGATCCGTACGTCCGTGCCGACATCGTTTTCTACGAAACGCCCAACGGTGGCGCGGTGTTTTCCGTCGGCTCGATCTCCTGGTTCGGAGCGCTGGCCCGCAACGACTACGACAACGACATCGCCAAGATCACCGCCAACGTGCTTGAGCGATTCCGGGACCCCAAACCGTTCGTGCCGCCGCAGTCCTGAATTGTGGGTGAATAGCCGACGGATCGATGGCGGTCGCTTCGTCTGATATTGAGCCGAGGCTGTCGATCAACCATGCTGGAGCGATGGAAGACCGCGTCGAGTTGGAAATCAACGATCACGTGATGATCATCACCATGGTCCGCCACCAGAAACGGAACGCCATCGACGGTGAGATGACCCTGGCCCTCGATGCCGCCCTCAACCGGCTCGATGACGACACCGACCTCTGGGTCGGCATCATCACCGGCGGGACCGACATGTTCTGCGCCGGGACCGATATGGCGGCAACCTCGGGCCCGCCGACCGAGCGGGGAGGTGTCTACGGCGTCGTCGGCAGAACCAGAGCCAAGCCCCTGATCGCCGCGGTCGAAGGTGTGGCGTACGGCGGCGGCTTCGAAGTCGTCATGGCCTGCGACATGGTGATCGCTGCCCAAGACGCCCGCTTCGGCCTGCCCGAGGTCAAACGGGGCCTGGTGGCAACCAGCGGCGCTCTGTTCCGGGCGTCACGGGTCCTCCCGCTGAACGTGGCCAAACAGCTGCTGCTCACCGGTGCCGACCTGTCACCACAGGACGGTCACCGGCTGGGGCTGGTCAACGAGGTCGTCGAACCTGGCTGCGCCAAGGCGGTGGCCCTGCGGTGGGCCATGAATATGGCGGCCAATGCGCCGATCTCGGTTCAGCAGTCTCTTCGTGTGGTCGACACCCTGTCCTCGGCAACCGACGAGGAGGCATGGGAGTTGACCAGAGATGCCAGGCGGATCATCGGCGAGTCCGAGGATTCAAAGGAAGGCATTCAAGCGTTCTTCGAGAAACGTTCGCCTCGCTGGAGCGGCCGGTAGGGCGGGCCGATAGAACGGACTGGTGCCAGAACCAGTCCCGCAGCCAGAACAGGCAACAGACCGCATCCCGGCCGACGTTGCCGGGGTCTTCGAGCTTGAAAAGCACGGCCCGGACGTCTGGGTCGGCGAGAGCCCGGCCTACCCATGGGGCCGCATTTTTGGCGGCATGGTGATCGCCCAGGCGCTGTGGGCGGCAACGCAGACCGTCGTCCCGGAACACGCTGTGCACTCACTGCACAGCTACTTCATTCTCGGCGGAGACCCGTCAGAGCCGGTCCGCTACGAGGTTGATCGCATCCGTAACGGCCGTTCCTTTACCACCAGACGGGTCGTGGCTCGCCAGAGTGGTGGCGCCATCTTCAACCTCTCGGCGTCATTCCAGCGTCATGAGCAGGGCGTAGAGACCCAGACCGCCGACTTCCCGCCCGACGCTCCGGACCCGGCTTCCATCACCCCGTACCGGGAGGGCTCCGGGGTCGACCGCTACGATGTCCCGTTCGCCGACAAGCCGCCCCGGTCCCTGGTCTGGGCCCGATATCCGGCCGAGCTTGGCGACGACCCTCGGCTCCACGCCTGCGCCCTGGCCTACCTCGCAGACACCAATCCCATGGACGCCGTCGCCACCTCCCACCCTCGGGGCATGCCTCCGGAGGGCGAATGGGAACACACCTATATGACCGCCAGCCTCGACCACGCCATGTGGTTCCATCGCCCGGCCCGAGCCGACGATTGGCTGCTCTTCGATCTCGACGGCCACGGCATCATACGGACCAGAGGGCTAAGCACCGGCCACGTCTTCACCGCCGATGGGCAACACATCGCCACCATCGCCCAAGAGGGCCTGATCCGAGAACTGGCGGAATAAGTCGAGCGTCCATGTCGGTAACGCTTTGGGGTTACCACTGCGTCGGTGGCGCGGCATGAATCCAGCCTCTCCGCAGTGCCTCGACAACGCCGAAACTCCACGCGGGTTTGGGTTGCCGGCACGTAGGCTCTCGCCATGGATCGACCGGTGATACCTCCCATCCCTCTCCGTGCCGAGGAGCGGCCAATGCTCTTGGCCTTCCTCGACTACTACCGTGCGGCCCTCGTCGACCGGCTCTTCGGCCTGACAAAGGAGCAGTTGCAAACCCTGCACCCGCCAACCACCTTGACGCTGTCTCGGCTCCTCGGTCACATGGCATATGTGGAGGAAGTCTGGTTCCGGGACCGGTTCAACGACGAGGGCCACTCGGACCTGTACGCCACCATGGACTGGGATGCCGACCCCGATGCCGAGATGACCCTGGCCCAGACCTGGTCGCCCGAGGAGCTGTTGAGCCGGTTCGAAGCCGCCCTGGCCGATTCTCGCCGCATCATCGATGGTGCTGAGTCACTGGACCAGCTATCGGCCCTGCCAAATGGAGCAGGCGAACATTGGAATCTGCGTTGGATACTCATCCATATGATCGAGGAGTACGCCAGGCACTGCGGCCACGCCGACCTGATCAGAGAATCCATCGACGGCAACACCGCCGGCTGACCAACCGAGAACCGCTACCAACACAGACACTCCGTGTACCGGGTCGCTCCGCTCCGTGTACCGGGCCGCACCCCTCCGTCTACCGGGCCGCACCCCTCCGTCTACCGGGCCGCACCCCGCCGTCTACCGGGTCGCTCCGCTCGATCCACCGGGCCGCACCCCGCCGTCTACCGGGTCGCTCCGCTCGATCCACCGGGTCGCTCCGCTCGATCCACCGGGTCGCTCCGCTCGATCCACCGGGGCCAGACGGGGTCCAGCTCGCTGGCGGCCAGCATGGTTTTCATGGCGGCCATGGACGCTGAACTGCTATCGAGGGCCCACTCGCAAAACTGCACGGTGCCGTCGGCCCGGCGCCCCTCGGTGTCGAAGTAGACAACGGCCTTCATCCTCGGGAACCGGCTCGGCAGGACTCGCTGGGCCTCCCTGATCCACTCCGCCTTGGTCTGGTCGGAGTTCACCGCTCCGGTGTTCTCCTGAGAACCGAACTCGCCGAGCAGGATGGGCTTGTCGGTCGATGGCCGGTTCGGGCCTCCCTCGGTCAACCAGTCATAGAACGGAGAGACGACATCGGTGAAGTTCTTCCACTTCGTCGGCGTGCCGTGGTTGACGCAGCCGTACCAGTTGTACGGGTTGTAGCCGATCCAATCGATGACATCGTCTCCCGGATAAAGCCCGTCGAGGTAGTACTGCTCGAAATTCTTCAGGTAGCCCTGCATGTCCCACACCCAGGCCACGTTGTCAGCTCCGGCGGCATCAAAACGGTCGTGGATGTGGCGGAATGCGGCGCTGTAGTCATCGATGTATCGCTGCAGCGTCGCCGAGTCGCCATCGGCGGCATCTCTGATGTCATCCTCCGGCTCGTGGAAGAAGGTGATGAACATCGGCCTGGCGAAGTCCGCCACCTGCTTGGCGGCACGGTCGATGTCGGCGTCACGGGATCCGCTGGCGATGGCGGCCCAGTCCGATGGTCGGCCGCTTGGCGACTTCCAGTTGATGAACATGATGTGGCCGTCATCGGCGATGGTCTGGCCTCGAGAGTTGGGCCAGTCCTTGCCTATGAGGTCGTTCCACTGCAGGAAGTCATGGAAGATGTCGAAGTCTTCGCCAAGGGCCTGCTCCCGTGCGACGAAATGGTCTTCCTTGGCGATGGTTCCACCACGGTCGTCTTTGAAGTCACCGGATGCGCCGATCAGGACGCCCCCACACGGTTCCAGCGGTGAGCTGCCCGTGGCGCAAACTACGGGGGCGGTAGTAGTTGTGGTTGGCCGGGTCGTACTAGTCGAAGGACCTGTCGTAGTCGAAGGACGTGTCGTAGTCGAAGGACGTGTCGTAGTCGAAGGACGTGTCGTAGTCGAAGGACGTGTCGTAGTCGAAGGACGGATTGTTGTCGTGGTTGTGGGCTCGGTGGTCGCCGTCGTGGGCTGCGTGGTGGAGGTGGTGGCCTCGGTCGTGGTGACAACGACCGAGGTGGAAGTGGTGGTCGAGCCTGCGGTGGTGACAGTGGTTGACGGCGGAACGGTCTCCGTGGTTGAGGTTGGCGTGATCCCGGGCGGCGGCTCAACGGGGGTCCCGACGGTGAACTCGGTCTTACCTCGCCCGAACGGGTCGCCCTTGCCGGAGCTGGTTCGAACCCAGGCCCTGGCGAAGTACCCACCCGGCTCGGACTGCTCGGCTGGGACCTGCATCGTCCACGTTGCCTCGGTCACGTCATCCGAGGTCTCGACAGCGGCCTGGGTGGTCACAAACCGCTGCTGCCAACTCCCGGTACGGCCGTTCCAGTATTGATGCGTATCGGTGGCTCGAAGCACTACTCGAACCGAGGCCACTCCGGCGGTCGAGGACGCCGCGCCCTCGATCACGATCGGGCCCGAGATCTCGCTACCGGTTGCCGGAGCGGTGATCTCGGTGTCGTACAGCGATGGGTCCAGCCTGCTCACATACGTGAATTCGTTCCAGTCGCCGCCGTAGGCGTCGCCGTTGCCTTCGACGCTGTAGGCGAAGGCCCGAGCCCGGTATCGTCCGGGCTCCAGTTCATTGGCCAGGAGCGTGTAGCTCCAGCCGGTCTTACTTGCCCCCGGGTCCTTGACCGGAACGCTGAAGCGGGCAAACTCCGATTGCCAGGCAGATCCGTTCCAGTAACTGCGCCCGTCGAGCTTGGCGATGACGAGGCCGATCCGTTCCACACCAACCCGATGAGTGGCCTCTCCTGTCACGGTCAGCGAGCCGTAGACCTCCGCATCCTCGGCCGGGGTATGGACCTCGGTCCTGGGTGATGTCAGCGCCCAGGCCACCGCGGGCATTGCCAGCACCGCCACCACCATGGTGAGCAGGATCGCCACTCGCTTGGTCGGTAGGCGCCGCCCTCGGGAGCGCTCGATTGGCGCCTCTTCCCGGTCGTTCGGAAATCCCAACTGCATCTGCCGCCTCGTTCATCTCTTCGGGTTCTCGCCTATTTGCTCGGACCGTCGTAGGTCGCAGGCCGTCACACAAAAGTTCCCGCCTTCGCACAAACGGCGGCCGGATTTCTCATTCCGACCGCCACACCCGAAGCGGTATGACCGGAGCCGACCTGGTAACTTCGGGCCGGATAAAGCTCACCCAGGACGGTCAGGAGGACCGGTGGACTTCAGCCCGAACGAAGATCATGAAGCCATACGCGAAGGTGTTCGCAGGGTCTGCGCAAAGTACCCGGACACGTACTGGCGTGACCGGGACGAGAACCACGAATTCCCCTGGGACTTTTATGCCGACATGGCCGCCGGAGGCTGGATCGGCATAGCCATCCCGGAGGAATACGGCGGCGGTGGTCAGGGAATCACCGAGGCATCCATCGTCTTGGAAGAGGTGGCGGCCAGCGGCGCGGCCATGAACGGCTGCTCGGCGATACACCTCTCGATCTTCGGCATGGAACCGGTCCGCAAGTACGGAAGCCCTGAACTGGCGGACGAGATGCTGCGGGGCGTGGCAGACGGCTCAATCCACTCCGCTTTCGGCGTGACCGAACCGGACGCCGGCACCGACACGACCTCCATCAAGACCAGGGCCGTGCGCGACGGTGATGAGTACGTCGTGACCGGGGCCAAGGTGTGGACAACCAAGGCGCCGTACTGCGACGTCTGCCTCCTGCTTGTCAGAACAACACCAAAGGAGGAGTGCGATGGGCCGACGCAGGGCATGACCCTGTTGCTGGTGGATCTCCAGGATCCGGCCGTTGACATCGCCCCAATACCGAAGCTGGGACGTAACGCCGTTGTCTCGTGCGAGGTTCGCTATGACGGGCTGCGGGTCCCGGTCTCCCGCCGGGTCGGAGACGAAGGCGAAGGGTTCCGCTACATCCTCGACGGACTGAACCCCGAACGGATTCTGATCGCCTCGGAGGCTCTGGGGATCGGACGGGCATCGTTGAACAAGGCGGTGGACTACGCCGGGTCTCGGATCATCTTCGGCCGTCCCATCGGTCAGAATCAGGGCTTGGCCTTCCCCCTGGCCGACAGTCACGCAAAGCTCCGAGCGGCGGAACAGATGATCCGCTTGGCTTCCTGGCGTTACGACAAGGGCCTTTCCTGTGGCGAAGAGGCCAATCTGGCCAAGTACCTGGCAGCCGACGCGGGATTTGAATGCGCCGACCGGGCCATGCAGACCCACGGTGGATTTGGCTACGCCAAGGAGTATGACGTGGAGCGCTACTGGCGTGAGGCTAGGTTGATGAAGATTGCTCCGGTCAGCCAGGAGATGGTGCTCAACTTCGTGAGCAGCAAGATTCTTGGCCTGCCGAAGAGTTACTAGTTGGAGCGCCCGGTTACTGATCTCAGCGCACTTGATGACCATAGGCTGGCCGCACGGTTGGCTGTGGACGCCGGTGTCCACCTGCGTGAGCTTCGTGACCGCCAGACCCAGTCCCTGGACTGGTCACCGTGGGAGCTCGGAGACAACGGCGACATGGCGGCGCACCATTTTCTGATGGACCGCCTTGGCGAATCCCGACCCGACGACGCAGTGCTGTCGGAGGAAGGGCGCGACGATCGGCTCCGCCTGGATGCCGAACGAATCTGGATCGTCGATCCGCTCGACGGTTCCCATGACTACTCATCGGGGCACAGCCAGGACTACGCGGTCCATGTGGCGCTGGTGACCAATGGGCAGCCCATTGCCGGTGCAGTCTCGGTCCCGGAGCACGATGAGGTCTTCGCCACCGACGATGCCTTCCCGGAGGATCCGTACCGGCTCAAGCCGGTGGTGATCGCCAGCAGGGCCCAGGCCCGCTGGGGTGTTGCCATCGCCGATGTACTCGGCGGCTCCGCTCTTATCGCCGGCTCGGCCGGGGTCAAGGCCATGGCCGTGGTGCGAGGCGACGCCGACGTCTACGTCCACCCCAGCGGCATGTACGAGTGGGACGCCTGCGCACCGGCCGCAGTTGCCGCCGCGGCCGGACTGGTCGTCTGTGACCTCTCCGGCGACCCGCTGGAGTACAACAAGGATTACCCGGTGATTCGAGGCCTGATCATCGCCAGGGAGCGGTTTGTGGAGCCGGTTCTCGACTGCCTTCGGTGATCTTCGCCGCTCCACGCCAACAACTACCGTAAACTGGTTTCGAAGACGCCATTTGTCGACGGCGATCCGGCGCCAGGAGGGTGACTCATGAATCGCATAGAATCGTTCTTGAACGGCGCAGCCGTTTTCGAGATACCGCGCTTCGGCGATTCCCGTGGTTCCTTTCTCGTTCCGTTCGAGGTGAAGGCTGCTGCGTCGGCCGGCATCCCCGGCCACTTCGTTCAGGACAATCACTCGATATCCAACCAGCCTGGCACGCTACGAGGGCTCCACCTCCAGTTGCCACCATTCGCCCAGGGCAAGCTGGTGCGAGTCCTGCGAGGGAGCATCATGGATGTGATCGTGGATCTCCGTCCAGGATCGCCAAGCCACGGTCAGCACGTGGCCATCGAGCTCGACGCCGTCGGATTAAGCCAATTGTGGGTTCCGGCCGGGTTCGCACATGGCTTCTGCACCCTGGAGCCCGAGACCGAAGTGTTTTACAAGGTTGATGCGCCATACAACCCCGACGCGGAGCGAACACTCGCCTGGGATGATCCGTTGTTGGCAATCGACTGGCCGGTGGCCGCCGACGACGTCGTGCTTTCCGACAAAGATGCGGTCGGCTCTTCCCTGGCGGAGATCACGGCGGCCATAGAAGAGGCGACCCCATGAGAATTGCCGTAACCGGCGGTCTTGGATTTATCGGCTCGGCGGTCATTCGCCACCTGATAGAAGTAACCGATCACACGGTATTGAACATTGACAAAGGCACATACGCTGCGACGCAGGGCTCGGTTGCAGCGGTGTCGGATTCGGGGCGCTACCAGCACTCCCCGACCGACATCGTTGACGCCGCCGCCCTTCGGTCCGTCATATCCGAGTTCGCCCCCGACGCGATCATCCACCTAGCAGCCGAAACCCATGTCGACCGGTCGATCGATGGACCGGACGAGTTCATTCAGACCAACATTGTCGGTACCTACCAACTACTTCAAGTTGCCAGAGCCGAGGCCGGTGAACGGGACATCCTCGATCGCTTCGTCTTCCTTCACGTATCGACCGATGAGGTCTTCGGAGCGCTGGCCATGGACGATTCACCCTTCGACGAGCACAGCCCCTACGACCCCCGTTCTCCGTACTCGGCTTCAAAGGCTGCTTCCGACCATCTCGTCCGGGCCTGGAACGAGACCTACGAGCTGAAGACCATCATCACCAACTGTTCCAACAACTACGGGCCGTTCCATTTTCCGGAGAAGCTGATCCCGCTCATGATCCTGAAGGCGGCGGCCGGCCAACCGCTTCCCGTCTATGGCAAGGGCGCCAATGTACGAGATTGGCTGTTCGTAGAAGACCACGCGGCAGCGATCGTGACCGCCCTGACATCGGGCACCGCCGGGGAGACGTACACCATTGGAGGAAACGCTGAACGGTCAAACCTCCAGGTGGTCGAGTCGATATGCGATCTGGTCGATGAGGAGCTCGGAGAACTACCGGTCGGGCCTCGGCGATCGTTGATCGAGTTCGTAGCCGACCGCCCTGGCCACGACCTGCGTTATGCAATCGATGCCTCCAAAGCCCGATTGGAACTCGGCTGGGCGCCGTCCATCGAATTCGAGGAAGGCTTGACCAGTACCGTTCGTTGGTTCATCGAGAATGAATGGTGGTGGCGACCATTGACCGACGGCCGCTACGACGGGCAACGACTGGGGCGAGCGGTAAAGCTGTGACCGGGGTTCTTGTCGCCGGTGCCGGCGGACAGTTGGGTCGCGAGCTCTGTCGTGCCCCCTGGGCCGCGTCGGTCGAGCTCGAGGCATTCGATTCTCGCCGGCTCGACATCACCGATCGAGGCTCGGTCGATCGGATCGTCGCCTCTGTCGGCCCCGAGGTCATCATCAACGCTGCGGCCTATACCGCAGTCGACCTGGCCGAAGAGGACGAAGCAAGGGCATTCGCGGTCAACGCCGACGGGGTCGAACATCTGGCCAGGGCCGCCGACGCGGCCGGGGCCCTGCTGATCCACATCTCGACCGACTACGTCTTCGACGGGACAAAGGCCGGCTGGTACGCCGAGGACGACCCGATCTCCCCGGTTGGCGTGTACGGCAGGTCGAAGGCCGCGGGTGAAACGGCGGCGCTGACCGCCAAACGCTCGATCGTCTTGCGAACGGCGTGGGTCTACGGAGCGCTGGGGTCCAACTTCGTCACGACCGTGCTGCGTCTTGCTGGAGAACGGGACGAGTTGCGAATCATCGGTGACCAAATTGGCTGCCCGACGGCGACAGCCGACATCTCAAAAGCGATCGTCGAGATCGTCGATGCCTGCCCCACCATGGGGCAACGTCGGACATACCACTTGGCGGCACCAGATCAGGCGAGCTGGTACGAACTTGCCACGGCAACGCTCGACAACTCCGCAGTGAGCTTTGACGGTGACTGTCATGCGATCACCACTGCCGAGTATCCGACGAAAGCCGAGCGGCCCGCCAACAGCCGCTTGAGCAGCGAACTCATCGAACGAGACTTCGGCATACGGCTGCCATCGTGGCGAGTGTCACTGGCGACGGTGGTCGAAGAATTGCAGCGAGATGGCTGACTTGTTGAACCCGCTGGGACGCAGGGGGATTGTGTTGGCCGGTGGCACCGGCTCTCGGCTGCACCCGGTGACGCTTGCCGTTTCCAAACAACTGTTGCCGGTCTACGACAAACCGATGATCTACTACCCCATCTCGACGCTGATGCTGGCAGGCATCACCGAGATCCTGATCATCACAACACCCCAGGATCGGCCCTCGTTCGAGCGGCTGCTCGGCGATGGTTCCCATTGGGGCATTCAGTTCGAGTTCGCAACCCAGGCCGCGCCGAATGGGCTGGCCGAGGCGTTCGTTATCGGGGAGTCGTTTCTCGACGGGCGTCCGTCTTCGCTGATTCTGGGAGACAACATCTTCTACGGCAGCGGTTTCAGTGTGCATCTGCAGGAGGTCTCGGCCGTGCCTGCGGGGGCCAGCGTGTTCGCGCAGCGGGTATCGGACCCCGAGCGGTACGGTGTCGTCGCCTTCGACGAATCGGGCCGGGCAACCAGCATCGAAGAGAAGCCCGAGAAGCCGAAGTCGTCCTGGGCGGTCACCGGCCTCTATTTCTACGACACCGACGTCGTCGAGATCGCCAAGGCCATCAAACCGTCGGCACGGGGCGAGTTGGAGATCACAACGGTCAATGAGATGTACCTCAACCGCAATCAGCTCACGGTCTCAAGACTCGACCGAGGTTTCGCCTGGCTCGATACCGGTACCTTCGATTCCATGGTCGAAGCCGGCGAGTTTGTGCGGGTGATCGATCAACGCCAGCAGCAGAAAATCGCCAGCCCGGAGGAGATCGCTTGGCGCATGGGCCACATCGACGACGATCAACTGCTGGCCCTGGCCAGGCCGTTGGAGAAGAGCGGTTACGGGACCTATCTCACAGGGCTGGTTACAGCCCAGTGACTTCTGAAATCGAACCCTCTGACATCCCGCGGCCAGATTCGACGATCGGGCAGGTTGGGCGCTTGAGAGAAGTGAGCGAATCTACCTGACTGGTTCCAGACCGGCCCGAAAGATACTGGATTGAGCCGGTTGGCACTACCGTAAACGCGTGACTTCCGACGCGACAGCAGATGCCTCTTTTTGGGCCGGTAAAAAAGTTCTGGTTACCGGACACACCGGGTTCAAAGGAACCTGGCTGACGCTCTGGCTGCAGCGGCTCGGGGCCGAGGTCTCCGGCCTGGCGCTGGACCCGTCGACAAAGCCCGCGATGTTCGATCTCGTGGGCGCTGGTGAGTCGATCGACTCCAATATCGGTACGGTGACCGACGGCGTCTTCGTGGCCGATGTCATGGACCGGGTACAGCCTGACATCATCTTCCATCTCGCCGCTCAGGTACTGGTTCGAGCGTCCTACGAGGATCCGATCCACACGATTGAAACCAACGTGCTTGGTACGGCAAACGTGCTTAACGCGGCCCGGCAGGTCGAGAACCTACAGGCGATCGTCGTCATCACAAGTGACAAGTGCTACGAAAACAACGAATGGGTCTGGCCATACCGCGAGAGCGAGCCCATGGGTGGCCACGACCCCTATTCGGCCAGCAAAGGCTGTGCCGAGCTGATCACCGCCTCGATGCGACGATCCTACTTCGACGGCCCGGACAGCGCCTGGGTCGGTTCGGCCCGCGCCGGCAACGTGATCGGAGGCGGCGACTGGTCTACTGATCGACTCATCCCCGACATCGTCAAGGCATTCTCAGTCGGCGAGGAAGTGATTATTCGCATGCCGGAGGCGATTCGACCGTGGCAGCACGTACTGGAGCCGCTTCGCGGTTACCTTAAGTTGGCTCAAAGTCTGGCCACAGGCGACGGTAGCGAGGCCGAGGGCTGGAATTTCGGGCCGGCCGACAGCGATGCGAAACCGGTGAGCTGGATGGTCGAACAGATGGTCAAGCGTTGGGGCGATGGCGCAAGCTTTCGCATCGAGAGCGACGGCCCCCATGAGGCCAAGCTGCTGAAGCTCGACTGTTCGAAGGCCGACGCCGAGCTTGACTGGCGGCCACAGCTCGTGCTCGACACCGCGCTCGAGTGGGTCGTCGACTGGTACCGGGCCCAGGTCGACGGCAAGAACATGCGCGACGTCACGCTCAGCCAGATCGAGGCATACGAGTCACGTATCGAAGCGACCGACAGCTAAGCTAAGGGGGAGCGGACAGCGGCAGCGCGACCGTACGGCTGCCAGCGATGCCCAGATCGAAGAGCCGGAAATGCGCCGTTTTATTGACTTTGCCCAAGTGCGGTGTCAACGGTTTCTAGATGTCGCGATGTCGCAGACAGTTTCTGGCGAAGCGCGGCAGAGTCGGCGACGAACGATCGCCGCTAGGGTTCAAGGATGCAGGTAAGCGAGATCTGGCGATACCCGGTGAAGTCCATGCAAGGTGAGCGGCTGGACAGTGCGGCCGTCGACGAGTTCGGAATCACCGGCGATCGGGGTTGGTCATTAATCGATGCCGAGACCAACCTCGCGCTGACCGCCCGCCGAGTTCCGGAGATGCTTTTTGCGGGGGCCCGGGTCGTGGACGACGAGGTTGTGATCACCCTGCCCGATGGCAGCGAGACGACCGATGATCAACAGCTGTCGGCCTGGATCGGCCGTGATGTGCAGCTTCACAAGGCCGATGCAGATGCGGCAGGCACCTTTGAAACCCAGGCCGATGAGACCGAGACCGGCAAGTGGTTCCAGTGGTCCGGTCCGGCCGGCTCCTTCCACGACTCGACCAAGACGCGGATTTCGCTCGTCACCAGAGACGCCTTCCGTGACTGGGATCAACGGCGCTTTCGAATAAACGTGATCCTCAATGGAACCGGGGACGTCGGCCTGGTAGGCCACAAGGTCGGGCTCGGCTCCACAACCCTCGATGTGCTGAAACAGATCGACCGCTGCATCATGACCACCCGACCGCAGCCTGCCATCAACGACGTACCGCCCATCGAGCGCGACCTCAGCGTGCTGAAGACGATCAACGCCGAAAACGACACCTTCCTCGGCGTTGGCAGCATCGTGCTAGCCGGCGGCATCATCGCCCCCGGTGACAGCATTACGCAGCTGTAGACCGTCGGCCAGGTCCGGCCATACATCCACCGCCGGAGGCCGGCAGCTCAGTCGAATTCGATAGTGGTTCGACCGAGCACCTTGCCATCATCGAGCAGCTTGGTCGCCTCGCTGATCTCGTCGATACCAACCCGCGAAGTCACAAGCGCGTCAAAGATCGAGATCTCCGTTGCGATACCAGTCCAGGAAGCGAGGGATGTCCTCTTCCGGCAGTGATGTGCCACCGATGGTGCCGACAACTCGACGCTCGTTCATCAACATGTTCACCGCCGGGAGGTCGAAATTCTCCTGCGGAACACCGACCACAACGGTGGTGCCACCACCATGCACCGCGTTGCGGCTGTTCCTTGTCGAGTTGAATGCTTGACCAAAGGTTGTGTTGCTGGCCACCACATCGAAGGCGAAGTCGACACCGGCGATGGGCATGCCCCGGAAGCCGAAGGCATTGCACGGCCCCGGCGTCAGGGCCCGGATCTCCTTTGTCGGGTCACCGCTGCTGGCGTTGACGGTGTGGGTGGCCCAGGTAAAAATATTGGCCGACGTGGCGCTATCTCCGTCGCCAAGGTCCAGATCCGCCATCCAGGGCATGCGGTCGGTATCCCGCAGGTTTCTGGGCTGGAAGGTCAGCAGCGCTCGATCACCTACCTTGATGTTGGCTAACGTCCGGGCCTACGGCCAGAACCTCGCCAGTGGCCTCATGGCCTTGGACCACCGCACTCTTCCGAGGAAAGCACCACGACCCTGGCTGCTGTTGACATCATCCACCTCCGAATATCCGGTGGCCGGCCATCGGACCACCATCGATGCTGATGCCCCGGTTAGGCCCGCGCTCGGTAGCTGGCCCTACCGCCGACCGAATCTTTGTTTAGGCGCTTCGAGAGATGCAGGCCTTCCAGCAACAGCTCGACCGCTGATGCCTTGACCCCGTCCGAGTCCTGGTCGCCGATCAGCTCGGCCACCGGCGCCGCAAGGGCCGGGCTCTTGGCCAGCAGCTCCGTGTAGGCCGAGACCGGTAAGTCGTCACCGGCACTGGCGGTTAGGTCCTCATCGAAGGCGTCAACAACCTGGCGAACGCCCTCGCCGGAAAAACGCTCCTTGAAGACGGTCAAGATGGCGCCTCGAAGCAGATGGTCGATGACTTCACCGTCACGGCCCTCTTCCAAGGACTCGATCTCGATCTTGCCCGAGGTCGACGAGATCAGCGAGTCCAGGTCACTGACGCGAGGCACGATCTCGATCTCTCCAAGCCGGAGCCCCCGCCTGGTCGCCGCGGCGACCAGGGTTTCCAGGTTGGCAACCGTCAAGCGGACCGAGACACCGGATCGCTGGTTGATTTGGGGGCTCGATCGGGCCAGGTGGGTGAAGGTGGCAATCAGCTCCTCCATGAATTCCGGAACCACCAGGTTGTCATCATCGGGCAGGACGGCTTCCTGGCGGGCGATGCCGATCTCGGTGTCGATCTCCAATGGATAGTGGGTGCGGATCTGGGCCCCGAAGCGGTCCTTGAGCGGGGTGATCATCCGTCCACGGTTTGTGTAGTCCTCGGGGTTGGCCGAGGCCACAAGCAGAACGTCGAGCGGGAGACGGATCTTGTAGCCACGGATCTGTACGTCACGTTCTTCGAGCACGTTCAACAGACCGACCTGAATTCGTTCGGCCAAGTCGGGCAGCTCGTTAATGGCGAAGATGCCACGGTTCGTTCTCGGGACGAGCCCGTAGTGCAGGGTCATCTCATCCGACAGATACCGACCCTCGGCGACCTTGATCGGATCGACCTCACCGATCAAGTCGGCGATGGACGTGTCCGGTGTCGCAAGTTTTTCACCAAATCGCTGATCTCGATGGACCCAGTCGATCCGGGTTTCATCGCCGTGTTCAGTCACGAGGTCGATGGCGTAGCGGGAGATCGGGCTGAACGGATCGTCATTGACTTCGGAGCCGGCGATGACCGGCATGTACTCGTCGAGCAGCCCGGTCAGGGCTCGGATCATTCTGGTCTTGGCCTGGCCACGTTCGCCGAGGAAGATCACGTCGTGACCGGCAAGAACTGCATGCTCAAGCTGTGGGAGAACGGTGTCCTCGTAGCCCAAGACTCCGGGGAACAGTGGCTCGCCGGACCGAATTTGCTCGACGGCGTTGCGCCGCATCTCATCCTTGACCGTCCGGGAGGCCCAGCCGGACTGGCGGAGCGCACCCAGGGTGTCGGGTCGGGATGTTTCAGGTCGGGACGTTTCGGGTCGGCTGGCCACCTCAAGACACTAGAGGCCGGTAACTGCCAACGGAGAATTGGAGCGGAGGTTTTGACGCCCTCTTCGGGGGCGGCTCGTCTGGCGACAGGTTTGCGGTCGGATCGCTCGGTACAGTTGCCGGAGTGGAATTCCGCCCGCGTCTGCCGGCCGAAGGTGACCTGACCGGTTTGTGGCGGGCCAACCCGATCAGCCTGACCTTGAAACGGACCGGAGCCGACGCCGATCTTGATGACTCCGAGTGGCAGTTACTCAACGTTCCAGGGCATTGGCAACAGGCGCCGGAACTGGCCGATGCCAACGGTGCAATTCTGTATCGGAGGAAGTTCGGTCATCGGAGCCCCGAGGGGGGTGAGCGGCTTTGGCTCCGATTTGATGGCGTGCTGAGCGGTGCCGAAATCTGGCTCGATGGTACCTATGTGGGGGACACGACCAGTTATTTCGCCCGCCATCGCTTCGACGTGACCTCACAGCTACACCAACGCGAAGACCACCTGTTAGCGGTCGAGGTCTCCTGCCCCGACCAGGGCGACAGTCGCACCAAGTCATCGCTGACCGGATCATTGCAGGCAGGCAACCTGGCTCCCCCTGGCAACCCAGGGGGCATTTGGCGACCGGTTGCGGTGGACTCCACGGGTCCGGTGGCCATCCGATATTCGCGTCTTCTCTGTACCAAGGCCAACTCAGACACCGCGACGTTGCAGCTGCGATTAGTGCTCGACGCGGCGCAACAGACCGAGATCCGAATCGATACCTCCGTCGTCGGTCCCGATGGCTCGGCGGCCGGCGGTGGCGGGGAGCGTCACAGCTTGGCCTCGGGGGAAAACCGGATCGAATGGACGGTACCCATCTCACAGCCTCAGCTCTGGTGGCCTGCGGTCCTCGGAGACCAGCCGCTGTATGACGTGGCGGTCGCGGTGAGGTTGGAAGACGGAGAGCTGACCGACCGTCGAGACTGGCGGACGGGACTCCGGCGGGTGCAGGTCGACAACTTCATCTGGCGGGTCAACGGCCAGCGGCTGTTCGCCAAGGGCATTGCCGCCGGACCAGCCGACCGATTCCTCAACGCAACCCCGGCCACCACCCTGCGGGAGGACGTACAGGCGGTCCGAGACGCAGGCCTGGACATGATCCGGGTCTATGGCCACATCGCCCGCAGCGAGCTCTACGAAGAGGCCGACCGGCTTGGACTCCTGATCTGGCAGGACCTCCCCATGGTCGGCGGCTATTCATCGAAGGTCAGATCGTCGGCAACGGCGATGGCCAGGGCAGCCATCGATCATCTGGGCCACCACCCATCGGTCGGCCTGTGGTGCGCCCATTGCGAGCCGAACGGACAGATGTTGCCGGAACCGGTTACCGGCGCCGGTAGAGGAGATGCCGCAAAGCCGATCGCCGGCTCCTCGACACCCGGCGCTCCCCCGGCGGTAGGCGAAGCCGGAACCGGCTGGGACAACTCGACCCGGGATAGAGCCGAGCCGTCCGCCGCGGTGACTATCGGAAAACGCATCGGCCGCCACATTCTCCCCAGCTGGAACCGATCGATTCTCGACTCGGTGGTGGCCCGAGAGCTGCGAAACGGTGATCGATCGAGGCCGATTCTGGGTCGCTCTGGCAGCCTCCCGGGCCCCGGGGACCTAAGCGGCTCGGATAGCCACCTGTGGCTCGGCTGGCATATCGGCAAACCGGGCGACCTGCCAGGATTGCTCAAGAAGTGGCCGAGACTGGGCGCCTTCCTCGGAGGTATCGGCAGTCAGTCGGTAGCGGTGGAGGATTGGGATGAGTCGTCTCCAACCTGGGAGACCGCGGAGCGAGGAGCCTTCTCCCGGTACCTGCCCCGCCGGGCCTACGGCGACGGACGATCCTGGGCCGTCGGAACACGGTCGTATCAGGCCGACATACTCCGACTACATATAGAGACCCTTCGTCGGCTCAAGTACAGCCCGGCAGGCGGGTTCTGTGTCATGACCCTGGCCGACGCCGGACCCCATGGCGGTTTCGGGGTCCTCGACATCAACCGACAGCCAAAACCGGCCCACAATGTTCTGATCGATGCCTGTCGGCCCGTGGTGGTCATTGCCGATGTGCCTCCGGCACTGGCGGTGCCTGGCGAAGCTATTTCGCTACCGGTCCATGTGGTGAGCGATCATCGAGAGCCGCTCGGCAAGGTCCGAGTGACAGGCTACGCCCACACCGAGGCCGGTTTGCAGTGGAGCGCAAAAGCGGCCTGGGAGGGCGAGGTTCCCGCCGACAGCTGCATCAAGGTCGGGGACTTCAGCTTCAAGGCGCCGCCGACCCACGGGCCGATTCAGATCGACCTCCAGTTGGAATCGGCCGAGTTGTTGGCCACCAATAGATACCGAACAGTGGTGATCCCTTATTCCGAGGCCATCGATCGGCCAAACCGATAGCCCTGCCGGCCTCTGGTCAGGATCGACCGGCCAACCTCGACAGTCCTGAACATGTGTGACAAAAAAGGGTCACAGTTGGGACGGAAAGCGGCTAGGACGCTATCGTCGCCTCTGGATTCGTGCTCTCCAGCAACCAGTACGTCGATAGCGGGCATTCGTTCTTTCAAGACTCGATTCACAATCGATCCGCGGAGCGATTCCCACCACGACAGCTAGCACGTGTCACCACATCCGATTCCCGGGAGGTTCGCATAGTGGCCGCACCCACTGCCGCCAAGAATGTGTCAGGCGCCAATAGCGCAGCTCGACCAATACGACCGTCCAAGAAGCGGTGGCCGTTCCCCCTCAGTCTGTATCAGACCGCCATCGGCAAGAAGTGGGTGATGGCCGTAACGGGCATCATGCTGCTCGGCTTCGTGTTGGCTCATATGGTAGGCAACCTGAAGTTGTACCTCGGTGTTGTCGAGCACAACGGCCAAATGATTTACGACGCGGACGTGTACGGCGAGTTCCTACGGGAGCTGCTCGTACCGCTGTTCCCGCACGGCGTCTTCCTGTGGCTGCTTCGTCTCGGTCTGATCGCCGGATTCGGACTTCACATTCACGCCGCCTACAGCTTGACCAGGATGAACCTGGAGACCAATAACAGCTACGAGTCGAAGCGCGATTGGCTCGCCGCCAACTTCGCTTCCCGAAGCATGCGTTACACCGGCGTCATCGTGTTGGCATACCTCATATTCCATCTGGCCGATCTGACATGGGGCTGGATTCCCAACACCAACTGGACCCACGGTGAGGTTCAGGCCAACATCGTCAACAGCCTCTCAAATCCGGTGGTGGCCGTCGTTTACATCGTGGCCAACATCCTGCTGTGCGTGCACATCTACCATGGTGTGTATTCGATGTTCCAGAGCCTGGGCATCAACAACCCGCAGTACAACTCGCTACGACGGTATCTCGCGTCCGGCTTGGCTCTGGTAATACTCATTGGCAACGTCAGTTTCCCAATTGCCGTACTGGCCAACATCATCGACTACGACCCGAGTCTTCTCGGGCCGGTCGGTTCATAGAACAGGAGTCGTTCTGATGTCTCAAGATTCCAAGACCCCGAACTCCACCAACTTGGACGGGAAAATCCCCGAAGGCCCGATGGCCGAGAAGTGGGACAACCACAAATTCAATATCAAGCTCGTTAACCCTGCGAACAAGCGGAAGTTCAAGATCCTGGTGGTCGGTAGCGGCCTCGCCGGGGCGTCGGCCGCAGCCACCTTCGGCGAGCTCGGGTACAACGTGGAGGTCTTCACCTTCCACGATTCGCCACGGCGGGCTCACTCCATCGCCGCCCAGGGCGGTATCAACGCCGCCAAGAACTACCGCAACGACGGCGACAGCGTGCATCGACTGTTCTACGACACGGTCAAGGGTGGAGACTTCCGATCCCGTGAGGCCAACGTGCACCGTTTGGCTCAGGTCTCGGTCGACATCATCGATCAGATGGCGGCTCAGGGTGTTCCCTTCGCTCGGGAGTACGGCGGTCTTCTGGACAACCGCTCCTTCGGTGGGGCCCAGGTCTCCCGCACCTTCTACGCCAGGGGCCAAACCGGTCAGCAGCTGTTGATCGGCGCCTACCAGCAGATGATGCGCCAGGTCCATGAGGGGACGGTGAAGCTCCATACCCGGATGGAGATGCTCGACCTGGTGATGAAAGCCAACGACGAGGGGGTGCAGGAAGCCCAGGGCATCGTCTGTCGTAATCTGACCACCGGCGAAATCACCTCCCACTCCGGACATGCCGTGGTATTGGCCACCGGCGGCTACGGCAACGTGTTCTACCTGAGCACCAACGCCATGGCCTCCAACGTGACCGCAGCATGGCGGGCTCACCGCAAGGGCGCCTACTTCGCCAACCCCTGCTATACGCAGATCCACCCGACCTGCATCCCGGCCTCGGACGAGTTCCAGTCCAAGCTGACGCTGATGTCGGAGTCGCTGCGAAACGACGGCCGCATCTGGGTCCCACGCGATCGTGACGAGACACGGCGAGCCGATCAGATCCCCGAGGCCGACCGGTACTACTACCTCGAAGAAAAGTATCCGTCGTTCGGCAACCTTGTGCCCCGAGACGTGGCATCGAGAAACGCCAAGACGGTGGTCGAAGAGGGGTACGGCGTTGGACCGTTGAAGAACGGCGTCTACCTCGACTTCGCGGATGCCATCGCCAGAGACGGCCGTGACACCATTGAGGAAAAGTACGGCAACCTGCTCCAGATGTACGAGCGCATCACCGGTGAGGACCCCTACATCGTCCCAATGCGGATCTACCCCGCCACCCACTACACCATGGGCGGGCTCTGGGTTGACTACAACCTGATGACCTCGGTGCCCGGCCTCTACGCCGCCGGCGAGGCCAACTTCTCCGATCATGGGGCAAACCGCCTTGGCGCATCGGCGCTCATGCAGGGCCTGGCCGACGGCTATTTCGTGCTGCCGTACACCATTGGCGACTACCTCGCTCCCAAGCTGAACGAGGAGCCGCTGTCGCTGGACGATCCGGCCTTCATTGGCGCCGAAGCCGAAGTGCAGGGCCGGATCCAACGGTTCATGTCCATCGGCGGAACCCGCTCACCGGAGTACTTCCATCGCGAGCTCGGCAAGCTGGTGTGGGAGTACATCGGTATGGCCCGGGACCGCAATGGCCTCGAAAAAGCCATCACCGAGATTCGGGCCTTGCGGGACGAGTTCTGGTCCGATCTGCGGGTGCTTGGCGAATCCGAGACGCTCAACTCGTCAATCGAAAAGGCCGGACGGGTTGCCGACTTCTTCGAGCTGGCTGAACTGATGGCGAGAGACGCCCTCGATCGTCAAGAGTCCTGTGGCGGCCACTTCCGGGTGGAGTCACAAACCGAAGAGGGCGAAGCGCTTCGCAACGACGAGGATTTCTCCCACGTCTCAGCATGGGAGTGGCACGACGAAGATACGCCGCAGACCAAGCATGCCGAGCAGCTGACGTTCGAAGAAGTACTTCCAAGCCAGAGGAGCTACAAGTGATTGTCGCACCGCCTGCGGCGGTTCTTGGCAACCCGCAGGGTTGCTCGAGTTTCGCACTGCGGCAAAACATCGCCGGCTACAGGAACTTGTACGGATTTATGGAGATGGATCGATGAGTAAGAAACTGAATCTCACCCTGAGTATCTGGCGTCAGCCTGGTGCCGGCGCCATGGGCCAGTTCGTCACCTACTCGGCGAACGGCATCCCCGACGATGCGTCCTTCCTTGAGATGATGGACATCGTCAATGAGGAACTGATCGAGAAGGGCGAAGTCCCAATCGAGTTCCCCCACGACTGTCGAGAAGGCATCTGTGGAACCTGCGGTGTCATGATCAACGGTCGGGCCCACGGCCAGGAGCTGGGAACGGCAACGTGCCAGCTCCACATGCGCAAGTTTAACGACGGAGACACCATCGTCATCGAGCCGTGGCGTGCCGCAGCCTTCCCGGTGGTCCGGGACCTGGTGGTTGACCGCTCACCCCTGGACAAGATCGTTGAGGCCGGTGGCTACATCACCGCCCCAACCGGTACCGCCCAGGACGCAAACGAGACGCCCATCCCCAAAGAGGTTGCAGACTCGGCCATGGACGCTGCGGCCTGTATTGGCTGCGGGGCCTGTGTTGCCGCCTGTCCGAACTCCGCAGGTCAGCTGTTCACCTCAGCCAAGCTGTGGCACCTCAACTCGATGCCTCAGGGTCAGGCCGAGCGCTTCAAGCGAACCGAGGCCATGGTCGAAACCATGGAGGAGTTCTTTGGTTCCTGTACCAACCATGGCGAATGCTCTGAAGCCTGTCCCAAGGAAATCAGCCAGGACTTCATCGCCTACATGAACCGCGACTACATGAAGTCGCTCGTGTACAACCGGAAGCTGGCCGGACAGAGCTAGTGCGTTTCGGCCGGTGACTCGACCAGCTCGAATTCTGCTTGGCGTCGCGTCGATCGGTTTGATCGCCGCGATTGGCTTTTTGGCCGCAACACGGTTGGTCGGTTCCGGCGACGAAATGGCCACCGGCTCCCCTGACGCCGCCACACCACCGTTCACCGTTCCCAGGGGCGAGCCGTCCGAGATCGCGTCGGCCAGGATAAACGTCCAGGCTTCGAGCCATCTCGAGCCGGACAGTGGTATCACCTACGACCCGGAAAACCTGATCGACGGTGATCTGGCGACGGCCTGGAACTCCGACTCCCTGGACCCGGAGGGCAGGGGTGAACTGTTGACCTTCCGTTTCTCGGAGCCGGTCGATCTGAGAGCGGTTCGGTTCGTCAACGGCTATGTCAAGAACGATGGTGTCTATGACGCCAACCATCGTGTTCAGAAGCTTCTCGTTCGAACAGACGCGTCGGACACGGCCCAGCCGGTCACCTTGCTCGACACCGGTGACCGCCAAGAAATCAGCTTCGACTTTGGGCTGACCTCAAAAGTGTCCCTTGAGATCGTCGGGGTCTATGTGGGAGACGGGTTTGACAATTCTGAACTGACGACCGATCTGGCCATCACCGAAGTGTCCTTCATCGCGGTTCAGCCCTAGCTCTGTTGAGCGGGTAACCGATTCAGGCCCGCACGGTCCGGGACCGGAGGCCACCGTCGCTTCGACCGATCCACCATTGCCCAGCGGCCTCCACCATCGGGAGCGCCACTTCGGTCACCACCTCTGCCTCGTTGCCCGGTCTATCCAAGAGATCGAATCGGGCGTCAAGCAGCTGCATCGGGGCCGTTGTGTTCTGTCCCCACCAGTGCTGGCGTAGTGCCCGACCGTCAAACCGCTGCTGAGCGCCGGCCGCTAGCAGCAACACTCCGTGGACTCGGCCGACCTGGCTGAAGGCTCCCGCGGGTTCGGAAGCCTTCAAGTTCTCCGAGTACGTCAGCTGTTCTATATGTTCGACGGAGCTCTCAAACTCCAGCTCCCAACCGAGCGGCACCCGGTGGCCGTAGCCGCGATCCAGCATCTCCACAGAATCGTCGACTTCGAGACCAAATGCCTCAAGTCCATAGCTCCAATGCAGATACGGGATCTCACAGATCATGTCGGCCCACAAGCCAAAGGTGCGGAGTTCCCAGAGCCTGGACGGGGCGACGATCTCCGATTCGGCTATCACCGTTGGAAGTATCGAGAATCGAAAGATCGCGCAATGGAACGATGCCATATCGTGGCCAACCTGTGCGTGCACGCCTACCGTCACGGCCACTGCGGTGTTGTCATCGTCGTCGATAGCCACCATCCGGTGGTACTCGGACCACCATGGCCCCGGCGGATTCTGTCGATATTCGGTGTTGGGCCTCGGTTCACCGTGCGACAACGACGTCATATGGCGGGCACCCACGCCCTCTCATCAGTCAGTTCCAGCGATGAGCGGTGGGAGCAGGCCGACGGAAGTCCGGGCGACTGGACCCCCGCCGACCTGCGACTAGGACCGACAGTGTTGCTTTACCCTCAGTCGATCAGTACGTCTAGTTTCACGGTTGCGAGCCGTTATACCAACCTCACAACCGAACTGTAGTGGTGAGCCGTTTTGCCCGTTGCCCAGTCTTTTCCTTGGTCTTGTATGCGGTCTTGTGTCGTTTGTGTCTCGTCTTCGACTATTGACAACTACCCTAAGTCTCTGATGTCAGCAGAGACCCAGATGGTTGGCGCCCTCGAGCGACTCACCGATACGCTTCGGGCCACCGGTCTCGATTTGGATATCGGAGACGTGCAGCCGATCCGGGCCACCCGCGACGAACTGGCTGATCAAATCGGCGACTATCTCATCCCTCGGTTCAAGAGGCTGGATGCGCCGCTGCTTGTGGTCCTCGGCGGCTCGACCGGGTCGGGAAAGTCAACCATCACCAACACCATCGTCGGCCAGGAGGTCTCGCCTGCCGGTGTCCTTCGACCGACGACGCGAGCACCGGTGCTGCTTTGCAACCCGGCCGATCATGAATGGTTCGCCGGAAGCGACGTCCTTCCCGACCTTCCTCGGGTGACCGGTCAGGCCAGCCCCCTCCCCGCCGACCAGGAATCCGATTCGGGCAGCAGTGTAGGCAACCGGAAGGCGACGGTGACCGGTTCGGTCCTTCGGGTGGTCGAGGTCCCGGCGCTTGACCCCGGTCTTGCCATCATCGATGCGCCGGACATCGATTCGGTCGAGGAGGCCAACAGGGACCTGGCAACCCAGCTGCTAGGAGCAGCCGACATGTGGCTGTTTGCCACCACTGCGGTCCGCTACGCCGACGCCGTCCCGTGGGACTTTCTCCGCCAGGCCCAAGCCAGAGGCACATCGCTGGCCATCATCATCAACCGGATCCCGCCGGGAGCGGCGGACGAGATCGTGCCCCACCTCCAATCCATGCTGGAAGAAGCGGACCTGGCAGACGTCTCGGTTTTCCCCGTCAACCAATCCCAACTCCATGAAGGAATGCTGCCAGCCGAAGCGGTCCGGGATCTGCGGGAGCTCCTGATCAGCCTGGCCACCGACACCGACCACAGAAACAAGGTGGTGAAGACCACCCTCGACGGCGCCATGGACAGCATCGGTCCCAGGGTCAGAACCGTACTCAAAGCGGCCGAACTCCAGCGGTCAGCGGCCGAAGACCTTCGCATGTCCATGGAAGAGGTCTACGCCGGCACCAGGGACACGCTCAACCGTGATATCAGTTCCGGTAACCTTCTGCGCAGCGAAGTTCTCGACCGCTGGCAGGAGCTGATCGGGACTGCGGAGCTGATGCAGGCCGTGCAAAGCCGGATCTCGCTGATCAGGGACCGCATCGGGGCCTTCATCACCGGACGACCGGCAGCAACCGCTGAAGTTCAGGGCGAGATCACCTCGACCCTCGAACAGCTCCTGATCGATCACGCTGACGCAGCCGCCTCGTCGGCGGCTCTGGGTTGGAAGGGGCTGCCGGGCGGGAAGCAGGTCCTCGATGGCGATCGCTCGCTCGAACGTTCGTCACAGGAGTTCCGAGACACTGTGGGCGCCGCGGTTCGGGCCTGGCAGGACGACATCTTGGACCTGGTCCGGGAACGAGGATCAGGCAAGCGGACAACGGCAAGAGTCCTTGCCTTCGGGCTGAACAGCGTCGGTGTTGCCCTGATGGTTCTGTTGTTCTCGCAAACCGGTGGCATAACCGGCGGCGAGATAGCGATCGGAGCCGGCACCGCCGGACTGTCGCAAACCCTGCTTTCGGCCCTGTTCGGCGAGCAGGCAGTCCGGGAGTTGGCGGCCGAGGCCAGACAACTGCTGGTACAGCGGATCGCGGGATTACTTGAGGCGGATGCCAACCGGTTCAGAACGAAGTTGTGGACCATGGCCAGCCCGGTGGATGATCACGGCGAGCTTCAAGCCGCTCTTGAGGACTACGAACGCTCCCGATGATCGGTTTCGGTTCACGCTCATCGTCCGAGCTACCAGGGCGCATAGAAGCGCTCGCAGAAGCGGTCGAACTGGCAACCGATCGGCTCGATGAGGAGCAGGTGGCCTTCGGTCGCCACGTCATCGACAAGGCTGCGGCCCGGCTTCGCCACGGGACGACGCGCACGCTGGTCTCCATGCTTGGGGCCACCGGAAGCGGCAAATCGTCGGTGACCAATGCCATCGTCGGCGACGAGGTGGCGACAACCGGCGTTCGCAGACCGACAACATCGAGCACACTCGGCTGTTTCTGGGGCGATGAAGACGCCCAGGAGCTGCTCGACTGGCTTGAGGTGAAGAACCGTCATCATGTGATCGGCGGCGAGGGCCGAGGTCTCGACGGTCTCGTTCTACTCGACGTTCCAGATCACGACTCGGTGGCTGAAGCCCATCGCATCGAGATGGAGCGCATCGCCGAACACGCCGACATGCTGGTGTGGGTTACCGACCCGGAAAAGTACGCCGACAAGGCCATGCATGACTACCTGCTGCAGCTGGCGGGCCATGGCGCGGTGACGGCCATGGTCCTCAATAAATCGGATCAGCTCCAGCCGGATCAACTCGAGCAGTGTCGGGCCGACTTACAACGCCTTATGGCCAAGGCCGGGCTCGATCGGGCCCCGGTCATCACTCTTTCCGCTCTGACCGGCGACGGGGTCGAAACGCTACAGGCCCTCTTGATCGACACGGTGAAGGGCCAGCGGGCCGTCGTCGACAGACTGGCCGCCGATACCGGCAAGGCCGCCCGGGCCATGATCGATGATCTCGGGCCTGCTCAGGGCGCAACGGAGGTACCCGGTCGGGTGGCAAAGACACTCAGCCAGGAGCTGGTGGCCGGTTCGGGACTATCGACGGTTAGCGACGCGGTCGCTGCCGGCTATCGCCGTGACGCGGCCCGCAAGACCGGTTGGCCATTTACCCGTTGGCTCCGTCGCTTGCGACCCCACCCTTTGGGGCGCTTTCACCTCGGACGGGGCTCGGGTGGGCGAGCCTCCCTTCCAGAACCGTCAGGAGTGCAGCTTGCCCGGTCGGAGAGCGCGGTGAGAGCTGCCGCCAGATCCATCAGCGACGGCATGCCATCGCCCTGGCCGGATCTGATCCTGGCCGCAGGCACCCCGGACGCCGCGGTCCTCAACGACCGGATCGATGTTGCGGTTTCCAGCACGGTCCGATCCGAGGTGGACAGCACACCGAAATGGTGGAACGCCGTCAACGCCATCCAGGTGATCCTGGCTCTGGCCACGGTGGCAGGCGCAGCCTGGCTCGGCCTACGGGCATTGGCCGCCTATCTTTTGATCCCAGCCCTTCCGACCCCGGAGGTCCGCAACATTCCCGTGCCAACCGGGTTGCTGGTCGGCGGGATCGTGCTCGGGCTGCTCATAGCGTTCGGGGCGGCCAGGATGGCCGCTGTCGGGGCTGCCAGACGGTCGCGGGCGGTCCGCCGTCGAGCGGAGAAGGCGGTTCGAGAGGTGTCCGATGAACTGATCATCACTCCGATCCAGCGGGAACTTGACAGCAGAAGGGCCCTGAGAGAGCTGTTGGTGACGGCAAAGGGCAGGTCCTGACTCATCGCCCGAACGGCCGGTGCCACCACTATCGGATATATGGTTGGGCACCTGATGGAATCGGTGCGGTATCTCAGTGACGAATGGCTGCGACTGGCTGACCGACAGCTGGGCCAATCAACCCCGGTTCCCGGTGCCGTCACGGTTGGTATCAGGGTCCGATCGGGTCCGGAGGGTGATCGGATTTACCGACTGGTCTTGGGACCGGATCGGGTGGGTGTTCAGCCGGGGGACAACGGCTGCGGTGTCTCCATGACGCTCGACTGGGACATGGCAGTGGCCATAGCTCAGGGCCGAAGTAGCGCGCAGCGGGCCTTTCTCGACGGCCAGGTGCAGCTCGGTGGTGATGCCTCTCTGCTGCTCGGCCATCAACAGGCTCTGGCCGAGATCGATGACCTCCTTGGCGAACTCCGGGCCAAGACCGAGTACACCTAGTGCTGGATCTCCGGCGGGCTCGCGCTGCCTGGCCGAGTGGCGCAGGACTTTCGGACCAGGATGTCAATCGATGGCGCATGGCGACCGCTCTGGATAGCGTGGAGTCATGCCGGAGATGCCCGAGGTGCAAGCCCATGCCGAGCGGTTGACCGACGCGCTTGTGGACAAGAGGTTGGCCAAGTTCGAGCTGCTGAACTTCGCGGCGCTGAAGACCTTCGATCCTCCGGCCGACGGGGCGGTCGGCCACCGGTTGATCAAGGTCGGCCGACGGGCCAAGTACCTCCTGATGGAGTTCGACAACGGACATACCCACGTCATTCATCTGATGCAGGGTGGGCGCTTGCGCCCGGACCCGAAGCGGACCCGCAAACCAAAGCTGGGGCTGGCCCGCTGGGTCTTCGAGGTGGATGACGACGATGGTGGTGTGGCCGAAGAGGCCTGGATGCTCACCGAAGCCGGCACCGAGCGCAAGGCTGGAGTGTGGGCGGTTGATGGTGACCCGCTACCTCAGGACCCACTCCTGGGTCTTGGCCCCGAAGCCGATGCCGTTGACCGCCCAGAGCTTGAGAAAATCCTGAAGGCAAACTCTCGACGGCTCCATGGATTGCTCCGTCGGCAGAGGACCATCGCCGGGCTCGGTCGCATGCTGACCAACGAGATCATCTACGAAGCAGGGCTGTCGCCCTTTGTCAACGCCTCGAAGCTGACCGCCGAGCAACTGGACCGTCTACATGGCGCCATCGGGTTGGTTGTGGCCAAAGCCACCGAACACGAACGGACGCTGGACGATATCGGCAAGAGCATCGACCGGCCGTCCAAGGTTCACAACCGGGCAGGCGAACGCTGCCTCGATTGCGACGACACCATTCGCACCATCGAATACCGGCGCTACACCGTCTACTACTGCCCCACCGCCCAAACCGGCGGAAAGTTGCTGGCCGATAACACCACCAGCAAGTTCCTCAAGTAGCCCCTTGGTAGGTTGATCAACTCAGCCAATCTGTCGCCTCTCACGAGACAGCCAATCTGTCGCCTCTCACGAGACAGCCAATCTGTCGTCTCTCACGAGACGAGGCCAAGGCCCTTGACGGTGTCTCGCTCCTCGACCAGTTCATTGGCCGAGGCGTCGATGCGGGCCCTGCTGAAATCGTCGATCTCCAGCCCCTGAACGATGGAGTATGCACCGTTGACGGTGGTGCAGGGAAAGCTGGAGATGATGCCCTCGGGCACGCCGT
>JAVJHY011914018.1:0-32899 GCA_035593235.1 Phascolosoma agassizii
AAGACGGTGTATTGACAAATTGTTTCCGCTGAATTTTAAGTTAAATTTAATGCTGGGGCTGGATCCAGATCATAAAGCCATATCTAAACTTAATGAAACCTTTACTTTTGAGTTTTAGACGGGTTTTTAGATTTGTTTTGTGAGGGGGTTAATCGAACGGAATGACCAAGCGTGGAGCGAGGACCTCTTCTTTACAGTCGCCGAACCCAAGAAAATGTTGTGCAGCACCATATATTTTGTAGAGTGCTGAACTCAAGTCAGGTTTGTAAATCCTTTGACCTTGTAGAAAGCGGACGCCCTCTGCCTCATCTAAATGAAGCTCCTGAAAGTGTCCTAAAGGATAATCTGGAGAGAGGCCATGGGTTTCTAGACTTGACTCTGACAAGGCATCTAGGGAGACAGTTTGCTCTAAGTTAAACCCATTGGCTTGGGTTCTTTGTAAGGTTTTTAGATGGGCTCCACATCCAATTTTCTCACCAATATCATAGGCCAGGGTGCGAATATAGGTGCCGGCAGAGCAGGTGACCAAAATATCAAATTCAGGTAAGTTCAAGCTTTCAACCCGGATCTCATGAATGACAATGGAACGGGCGGGGCGCTCTATTGTTTTGCCCTGACGTGCCAGTTGATACAAACGCTGTCCATTGATCGAAATGGCAGAATACATGGGAGGGATTTGTTCTTGGGGCCCCACAAATTGAGCCAATACTGTTTGAACCCCCTCTAGGTCCAAAGAAGGCACTTCAGTTTCTTTTAGAATGGTGCCAGAGGCGTCTTGGGTGTCTGTTGTGATTCCCAAACGTATTTTAGCCCGGTATTGCTTTTGGCCCTCCAGATATTGAATAAAGCGAGTGGCCTTGCCAATGGCCAAAACCAAGACCCCTGTGGCATCAGGATCCAAGGTGCCAGAATGCCCAATCTTTCTGATTTGTAAGCGTTTGCGTGCAATTGCCACAATATCGTGAGACGTGTACCCTGAGGGTTTGTTAATAGGAAGCCAAAGGGCTGGAACAGGTGGTTTAGACTTCTCCATTGGCCTTTAACTCATCAAGGATAGCCAAGACCTTTGAGCCTTCTTCTATGGCTGTATCTAGTTTGAAGTGAAGCTCAGGAACAAACCTTAAGCGGAGACGCTTGGCCAATTCACTGCGGATATATCCTCGGGCAGAAAGAATGCCGTCCATAAATGCTGCTTTGTCCTCGTCTGCTCCCAAAACACTAAAGAATATTTTGGCATGTTGTAAATCTCGGGTAACGACAACCCGACTTAATGAGCCAAAGTTATCATTTACACGTTGGTCGCGCACATCATTTCTTAAAATATCACTGAGCGCCTTATGAATTTCGGTGGTTACTTTTTCAACTCTAATGGAGTTGGCCATGATCTTATTCCTGACTTTCTAACCGTTATAACAGTTGTGTAAGCTTTATATTAACACGAACAATGCTCCAAAACCGAGGGGTTAGCCTAGGTTACGGGTTCCTTTTTGAGTGGCACGAATCTGCAATGCTTTTTCCACTTTTTTAATGGCCTTGGTCAAGGTGAAAATAATCACCTTGTCTCCAGCAATGATCATGTCATTTCCTTTGGGAATGATCACCTTATCATCTCGAATAATGGCTGCAATAATGGCATCTTTGGGAAAGTTGATTTGGTAAATGGGTTTGTTTACAATTTTAGAAGTGGCTTGGGCAACCACTTCAATGGCCTCAGCTTCATTGTCTCTCAAGGTGCCGACAGAGAGCACGCTGCCTTGGCGAATAAAACTTAGCATGGCACTCGCTGCTGACAAGCGGGGACTGATCACTGCATCGATACCAATCGAGGTGGCAATGGGAATATACTCAGATTTGGTTACAGAGCAGATAATACGCTTGCAACCCAAGCGCTTGGCGAGCAGAGATACCAATATATTCATTTGCTCATCTTCAGAAACAGCGATACAGACATCCATTTCATCAATATTTTCTTCCATCAAGAACTCAATATTGGTGGGGTCACTGTTTAAGACATAGGCGTAATTTAAACTTTCTGAAAGTTCATAACAGGCGTTTTTGTCGGGTTCTACCAATTTAATATTGAGCTTTCCGTCCAGTCGTTTGGCAATATATTTTCCAATATCACTGCCACCAATAATCATGACGTTTTCGACCTTGGCTTCAGAGTGAAACAAATGGTTCACATAATCAAGTTGGCTCTTGGGGGTCACAGCATAGACCACATCCCCCTTTTTGATCACATCATGGCCATTGGGAATCTGAACTTTTTCATCTCTTAAAATAGCAGCAATCAAAACATCATGTTCGGAGAACTCATCTAGGTCCTTTAGTTTTTTATTGAGCAGGGGGGATAACGCATTGACATGAAACCCAATCAGAAACACCTTGCCATCTTCAAAATCAAGGACCTCACTGGCATTGGGTATGGGCAAAAGTTTAAGGATGTTTTCAGCGGCCTCTTTTTCTGGGCTGATGGCCATATCAATGCTGAGTTTATGTAGAATGGGTTGGGCTGCGTATTCTGCGTTGCGGATCCGAGCCACAACTTTGGGAATACTAAAGTAGACCCGTGAGACAACACAGGCCATCATATTGCCCTGATCACTGTTGGTGACCGCAATCAAAATATCAGCCTCATCTGCTCCAGCACTTTGCAATATGGGAAGGCTGCTGCCATCACCTAGAATGGTTTGCACATCAATCTGTTCTCGCACAGCATTGAGTTTGCTTTCATCTTTGTCGATGATAATAACATCTTTGGCTTCATTTGAAAGGCCTTTTGCAAGGTAGAGCCCCACTTCTCCTGCGCCAATAATAATGATTCTCATACAAAAATGGACCTTTCAATTTGTTAAGTTACACTTGGGTGACTTTTAAATCTGTTACAGTGGATAATCTTAATTAAGGAATTATAGCCTGAAATAACCCCAGATAGAGGAAACCGTGGCTGAAAAACGGCTCTTTACAAGTTTACATTTTAAAAGCGTATTTTATGTGGTGGGATTGATTCTTACCTTCATTAGTTTTTCTATGCTTTTGCCCATGCTCACAGCTTATATTTACCAAGAAACTCAAGCTATGTATGCTTTTGGAGTTTCATTCATAGCCTGTTTATTGACAGGTCTATCACTTTATATCCCTCTTAAAAAATCGTTTGGCGATCGCTCTTTGCGGCACCGTGAAGCCTGTTTTATTGTGACTTTTTCATGGGTTGCCATTGCTGGCTTTGCAGCTTTGCCTTATTTGCTTTCTGGGGTTTTGGAACAGGATCTTCTTAGCAATATTACCAATGCTTACTTTGAGTCAATGTCAGGGTTTACCACCACAGGGGCCAGTATTTTAAACGATATTGAGGGCATGCCCAAGAGTCTTTTATTGTGGCGCAGTGAGGGCCAGTGGCTTGGGGGCATGGGTATTATTTTATTGTCAATTGCTATTTTACCTCTTTTGGGGGTGGGGGGCATGCAGCTCTTTAAGGCCGAAGTGCCTGGAATTGCTGTTGATAAGTTGACCCCTAGAATCAGTGACACAGCCAAATCACTTTGGATTATTTATATCTTCTTAAGCTTATTGGAGTTTCTTCTTTTAATCATAGGTCAAATGAGCATCTTTGATGCCCTATGTCATACATTCTCAACCCTTTCAACCGGTGGGTTTTCACCTAAAAATATCAGCGTTGAACACTATAACAGTATTTACTTTGAAGTGGTGATGACAGCTTTTATGCTTTTGGGTGGCTTAAACTTTGTGCTTATTTACAAAATATTTCAAGGTAAATTTAAATCTATTTTTAAAGATGTTGAATTTAAAACCTACTTGGGTATTATTTTAGGGGCCTTATTTCTAATGTCATTAGATCTCATTTTTCACCAGTTTTACACCTGGGGAGAAGCCCTGAGATACACTTCTTTTCAGGTTGCCAGTATTTTAACGACCACAGGCTTTAGCAGTACAAATTGGGAAAAATGGCCTGTGTTCTCCCAGTCTGTTTTGGTGCTTTTGATGGTTTTGGGTGGTATGGCAGGCTCAACCGCTGGGGGCGGAAAACTCATTCGTTTTATTATTTTGGCCAAATACGCTTACCGCGAATTACAGATGATTGTACACCCAAAGGCAATTATCTCAATTAAACTGGGGGGCAGCTCCATACCCAAAGAGGCCCTTCGCAGCGTTTTGGCCTTCTTTATCATTCTATTTTTGCTGATTATTCTTGCGACCTTGTCACTTACCGCAATGGGGGTTGGGTTTACCACAGCCTTGACCGCAGCGATCACAGCCTGTGGCAATGTGGGGCCAGGGCTTGGAGAAATTGGCCCCGCCCATAACTTTCACAATATCCCCCTTTTGGGAAAATGGATTTTGGTGGTATGTATGCTCTTGGGTCGCTTAGAGATCTTTACCGCTTTTGTGCTTTTTCTACCTGATTTTTGGAAAAAGTAAACAGCTTAATCTGAGCCTGATTGAATCAATTCACGGCCCATGCTGTCATAATAATACCCAAGCTGTTTCAGTTTCTGGGGTTCAAAAATATTGCGTCCATCGATGATAATCGGGTTTTTAAGTTGCTCTTTTATCTGAATAAGGTTCAAGTATTTAAACTCAGGCCACTCAGTTAAAAACAAAACAGCATCAGCATTCTTACAGGTTTGATATGGGTCATCTCCATAGTTGAGCTGCTCTTTAAACATCAGGCGCACATTTTTCATGGCCACAGGATCAAAGACATTGAGATGGGCACCTTCTTTGAGTAGCTCTTGAATAATGGACAAGGCAGGGGCTTCTCGAATATCATCTGTATGCGGTTTAAAAGAAAGTCCTAAAACAGCCAGCGTTTTGCCCTTTATATGGCCTTGAAAGGCTTTTTTAACTTTACTTACAAAATGCTGGCGTTGCTCTTGGTTGATATTTTGAACGGCTTTTAAGAGCTCAAAATCATAGCCATGCCCTGAAACGATATTAATAAACCCAGCCACGTCCTTGGGAAAGCAACTGCCACCGTACCCAATACCAGCCTTTAAAAACTTCTGCCCAATGCGCTTGTCTAACCCCATGCCTTTGGTGACCTTATTAATATCAGCTCCTGTGTTCTCACAAATATTGGCCAAGGCGTTGGCAAAGGATATTTTCATGGCCAGAAATGCGTTACTGGCATGTTTGATCAGTTCAGCGCTGTTAATGTCTGTCATTAGAATGGGGGCATTTAAGGGGGCGTAAAGCTGGGTCAATAAAGAAGCTGCTTTTTCACTATTGACCCCTAAAACAACACGGTCTGGGTGCATGAAATCATGAACGGCACTGCCCTCACTCAAAAATTCAGGATTGGAAGCCAAGTCAAAATCAAGCTCTGGGTTAGAGAGATGTTTGCGAGCAAATTTTTCCATGAGTTCGGCAGTGCGCACAGGTACGGTGCTTTTTTCAATGATCAATTTATAGCTGTCCATATGTTGCGCAATTGTTTTCATGACCTTTTCCATGGCCGATAAATCAACGCTGCCATCGGGCAATGAGGGGGTGCCAACACAAATAAAGAGAATATCAGCAAAGGTGACCCCTTCTTTAATCTCTGTGCTAAAACGCAAACGCCCTTCAGCACTATTTGTTGATACAAGTTCTGCTAAATTGGGCTCATAAATGGGCGTCACCCCAGCCTGTAACGAGGTTATTTTTTCTGTGTTATTGTCTACACAGAGCACATTGTGGCCAAGTTCGGCGAGGCAGGTGCCTGTGACGAGACCAACGTAACCCGATCCAATAATTGCAATATTCATAGTGGAGTTAAAGCCTTTCCTTGAAGTCTTCATATGTTTTTTGGAGTCCCTCTTTTAATGGGACTTGTGGCTCCCAACCAATAGCACTTTTAATCTTGCTAATATCAGGACAGCGCTTTTTAGGATCATCAGCCCGAGGGGAAGGGATACTTTTTAAACGGGTGCTTTTGCCTGCAATCTCACAAATACTGGTTGCCAGTGTTTCAATGGTGAATTCGTTTGGGTTTCCTAAATTAAAGACATCTCCCAAAGTATTGTCTGAATTCATGAGTCCAATCAAGCCTTGAACCAAATCATCTACAAAACAAAAGCTTCTGGTTTGTTGACCCCCATCATGAAGCAGCAACGCTTCATTATTGAGGGCCTGTAGAATAAAATTAGAAACCACTCGCCCATCTTTTAGGCGCATGCCAGGGCCATAGGTATTGAAAATACGGGCAATACTAAATTTGACTTGGTATTTGTGGCAATAATTAAAAATTAGGCTTTCGGCAAAGCGTTTGCTTTCGTCGTAACAGCTGCGGGGGCCATTGGGATTGACGTGTCCCCAATAATCTTCTGTTTGAGGATGAATATGGGGATCACCATAGACTTCTGATGTCGATGAAAAGAGAAAGCGGGCCTTGTGACTGTTTGCAAGATCCAAAAGGTGTTTGGTTCCCAAAGAATTGGCCCAGAGAATCTCGAGGGCTTTGGTTTCAAAATCATCTGGACTGGCGGGTGAAGCCAAATGATAGATTTGCTCTATTTGGGTGTCAACTTGAAACGCTTGGGTGATATCGTGCTTTAGGAATGAAAAGTTTGGGTGCTTCTCTAGGGTCTTAATATTTTGTGCCAAACCTGTAAGTAAATTATCCACTCCCAATACCTTGTGTCCCTGTTCTAAAAGGGTTCTCGATAAGTTTGAGCCAATTAGGCCGGCGGCACCAGCCACCATGATCGATGATTTCATTTACTTTACCACTCCCCTTGATTGGGCATTGAAAGCCAAGGTTCTTCAGGAGTCAATGGGTCACCCAGTTGTAGAATCTCAACGGAGACCCCATCAGGTGACTTAACAAAGGCCATGCGTCCGTCACGCGGGGGACGTTGAATAGGAACACCTTGGTTTTGTAAGCGTTCACAAAAGTTATTAATATTTTGCACGCCAAAAGCCAAGTGTCCAAAAGAACGCCCTGTGTCATAGGCTTCTGTTTGATCCCAGTTATAGGTGAGTTCTAAAATGGGTTCCAGTATATTGGGGCCAAGAAAGATAAGGGTGAAGCGCCCTTTTTCATGTTCTGTTCGGCGTATTTCAACCAAGCCCAATTGGGTGACATAAAATTTCAGGGCGGCATCTAGATCAAGCACTCGCACCATGGTGTGTAGATATTTCATTATATTAAACCTTCCCAGTTTTCATGTGTTTTAAACATTTATTTGGATGCATACACTCAGTTTACTAAAGGTTTGAAATAATGTGGGCATAAAACTGGATTGATTTCAAATAAGAGGCTTTGGATATGCGTTCATTGCTGCCATGAACCCGCTTCAGATCCTCTTCTGAAAAATAGACCGGTAAAAACCGATACATGTCTTTGCATAGGTGTTCATAACTGCGGCTGTCTGTTGTGGCCAAGACCAAGGAAGGAGCAATGTGTGCTTCAGGGTAAACACTTGCAATACTATTGTGAATGGATTGGAACCCAGGGCTTTTTGTGCTGGATTCTTTGGGGGCTTCAGGAAACCGGTTGGCTAAGAATTTAATGGTCACTCTGGGATCTGAAATGACTTTGTTTAAATGCGTTTTGATGCCTTTTAGGGTGTCTCCAGGCAAAACCCTTAAGTTGATGATGGCTTTGGCTGAGGATGCCAATACATTTTCTTGTGGGCTGCCTTGTAAGATAGTGGGTGCCATTGTTGTTCTAATCAAGGCATTGGTGGCTGGTTTCTTAGAGAGTTGGTTTAGCAACAGAGGCTCAAGTGCCCAAAGGTTTGCAAGGGCAATTTTTTTGCCAAACCCCATATGTGGTCCCAAGGTTGCAAACATTTCTTGCGTGGCCGCAGTCAACCTTGCTGGCATGGGGTTTGATTGTAGTTTGGTGATGGTTTTGGACAGTATATGAACCGCTGTGTCAGAAGGAGGCATTGAGGAGTGACCTCCTTTTCCTTTGGCTATCAATTCAATACTTTGATAGCCCTTTTCAGAAATTCCGATCAGTGCAACAGGTTTTTTAAGGCCAATCATCGCACCAGGAACGATAGCTAGCCCTTCGTCAAGAGCGAATTCAAATTGTATTTTCTTTGATTCAAAATAGTCCGCTATTTTTGATGCCCCGTTGAGGCCCCCAATCTCTTCATCCTGGCCAAAAGCAAAGTAAAGGGTATGCTGAGGTGTCTCCTTTTGTTTAATAAGGGCTTGAATGCCCTCAAGAATAGCCATGAGGCTACCTTTGTCATCTAGAGTGCCCCGTCCCCATATATGGGTTTTGTCAACCTCTCCTTTGAAGGGGGGGTGAGACCAGTTTTTTAGGTTTGCAATAGGAACCACATCCAGATGAGCAAGAAACAGAGCTGGCTTTAACTGGGGATTTTGGCCAGGCCATTTTAAAAGTAAACTTTGATCAAAGGTTTGGGTTTGAAGTGTTTTGAATACCAGAGGGTATGTGTGTTTTAAATAGGATAGAAAGGCTTTGAAATCCTGTATTTGGTTCTGATTTGATGCAGAGAGAGTTTTGAATTGAATGGCTTGTGATAAGTGTGTGTATATTTGTGGTTGGGGAAAAGTGAGCGCCAGGGCTTTTGTTGGGTTTGATATTGATGGCGGAGGGGACATGAGTAGGGTTCTTATAATCAGGATGCTGACGAGGCTGGATAGGAGTATGACAAAGGCAGCAGATATTTTTTTCATTTTAATCATCCTTTTAATAAAAATAAAGATTCTCATTTTGACATTAAAAAACCCCCCCTCAATATCTAAAGATGAGTTGGGGAGGGTTTTAGTTAAACTAGATTTCTATCCAGCGAGACACTCTGTACTTTCACGGGGTGTGAGCCTAAAGTCGGGAGACAGATTGACAACCCCAGATCTGACATTGAGTAGAACTGCTGAGTTAGGGATATAACAATCTTGTGCCACATCATTACCCGCGCTGTCTTTTCCATCTCCTGTGGGATCAGGTCCTGCGACTATCATGATTCTTGAACCTGTAGGTACATTCTTCAAATAGTAAGTGCCGTCAGGATTGAGGGTCGCCGACGTGTTCTCAGCCAAGGCTGTTTCTATTTTTGAAAGTAAAATAGGGTTGCTCTCAATATGTGGTAAGTAGGTGTTTGTTTCTGAAATATCAACGTAATTGATCTTAATACTGCCCGCATCTTCAGGGCGAACTCCTGAAATAATCCCTTTAACATCACCGACTCCAGCGGCTTCTTTTACTCGGTAAAGGGTGATTAACTCTGTTGATATTGTATCTTTAGGTGGAACAAAGACATCCAAACTTTTTTGAGTTTGCATTCCAGTCATTGAGACCGTGATATTTTGTTGACCTCCAGGTACATTTTCGAGTAGAACGCTGAATACATTGTTTAATGAACGAACTGCAGCAGGGAATATTTTAACCTCACCCAAGCCATCGGTGCCTAATACATCCAAAAGCGTTGATGCGGGGTACTCGCCTTTTACCGTGATGTCTGTGCCTCTGACATTGACGGTGAAGTCAAGGGTGTTCAATGTGCCCAATGAGTTGTGAAAAACGTCATTTAGAATACCGTCTCCATTGAGGTCAAATTTCCGACAATTAAAAGCTTGACATCCCACGCTTGTCCCATCACCTTGAATATAGCTGGCATCGGCAACATCTTCCACATGAAAGTTGACTTGAATGGTGCCAACCGGTTGGATTTTAATATTTTGAAAGGGTTGCTGATCGATTTCAACTGGTTTGAATTGGTTTGGTGCCGCCTGAAACTGACTTGGTGCAATTTGAACCGTTGTGTCTAAATAACCTTTAATATTACCCACCTCAAGTGTGAATGGACCAACAGGTGCGCCATTGAGTACAAACCCACCTTGGCTATCCGTGATTGTAGAAATGCTTGTGCCAGCAATTTTTACCTTGACCCCGTTTAGAAAGACATTGGAGTTGGTGCTATCTTGGACGTTCCCTTTTATGGCTCTCACGTTATTGGCATCTAAAATGACAGTGGCGCTGTTTTCGAATTCACTGACGGCGATAGGGAAGGGGATGGGTGTAGATGACAATATGACTTCAAGTTCTTGGCTCACGACATCGAGAGTGAATCTCCCTGCCCCATCAGTTGTTGTTTTACGGAAATCAAACTCTTTGTCTCTAATCTCTACAGATCCCAAAGGTTCGCCTTTGGGATCTGTGAGTATTCCACTGATGGTTCGAGCTTCTTGTTTTGCGCCCTCTTCTCCAGCGACTTGGATTGAACTTAAATTAACAATGCGGCCAGGGAGAATTGTGACTTCGCGATTATAGTTAGCTTGTTGAATTCTAACTGTGAAGCGCTGTCCAACTTCTTTTTTATCATCCTGAATTTCGATGTTTTTCAAATAAAATCGACCCAAATTATCTGTTCGGACAGATTGTATGACCTTTTGGCCTTTTTCATCCATAAGGTCGATATTGACATTGCTTTCCGGAGGGACAAATCTGCCATCTGTTGCTCTGCTAGAGAAAATGATACCTGACACCGCAGAGGTCTTATTGGCTAAGCTCGAGTTGGAGGGTGTGCTTGTGTTTACACCGGTTGTGGGGGTTGTGGTACAAGATATAGGCAAGGTGCTTGCCAGCATCAAAAATGCCAAACCAGGCAATGAGAAAAACTTAAACTTATTCATATTGTCGATCCTCCGGAATAAAACCGATTGTCTTTTTTATTAATCATTAGGGAGTTGCTCCTGGACTGGGTACTGATACAGGTTGTGCCGAGGGGGCAGCCACTGGAATAGATCCACTGCTAGGGAATGCCAAACTATTAAAACTCAGTGGAACAGAAACAGGGATTTCGTGTTCATAGCCGTTGCTATCTTTTCCAAAAAGGGTTATTTTTGCTACGCCATCATTGACCCTTGGTGCATTGTTTCCAGGAAAAATAACAGCCCTTAGGTCGGTGTCTTGGCTCATCACTTGAAATTGTATCTCAAGGGATGGGTTTCCTGCTATTGCACCTATTGTCTCAACCATGCTCTTGTTAAGAGGGTATTCTTTTACCGGCAGTTTGGTACCGTCAGAGAGACTATATTCCACTTCAAACTTCGAAAACGATACTGAAGGTAAAAAAGGTTTATTTTCTATTACAATAATGGGTTCTACATAGGTGTAAAGAATCACTGCCCCGGTTGCACTTTGAGCACTTGTTTGAATACTCTGCTCAATGCCTACAAACTTGCCATCTGTGGCTGACTTAACATCTAAAACCTTGAGTTCTGACTTTGGCCAAAATGGATTGTTTATGCTTGCGCAAGAAAAGGTTCCAAAGACCAAAAATGCCCCAGCCAATAGGGGAAAAATTTTATTTGTTTTCATTCGCTTCATCATTGTAACTACCTAATCTCTATTTTCCATTTTAGTCCTGCTAGGAGCAAATTATACCATTATATTCGCACTTGAGATCAAAAACAGTGTTTTAATGATCTACCAATTATTATAGTAAACCTTTCCCTCTAATGGTCAAGGCTTTTGATCACACCAATGGTTTTTTTAGCTGAAAAGCCTGTCTGAAATCATGTTATACTTTAATATTAAGAGAGGGATTTTTATGGCGCAAAATGGATCTTTTAATAAAGTATCATTGAATCCGATGATATCTGGGTTTGAACATTTCTTTTTAGATATAATTCATATGTCTGAGAATTTGGCTTTAGAATCAATTATTGTAAGCCGAAAGGTACTTCAACAGGCTGAGTTATTTGGCAAAACAATTCCTGGTGTTCTAGGTGATATAGAACAGGTTCAGACGGAAGTTCGACACGCTGTTAAAAGTTTTTCTCAGGGAACAACCCAAGATACAATTGATGTTTGTGAAGATATTGTTCATGGATTTGGACAGGTTGCCAAAACAACTTTGTCAGAAATCGAAGAACTGGGTAAAATAACAGAAGGTATTGGAAAAGATGTTTGGGATGCCTTGAACTTGAGCTATCCGTTTCAAGTGAAAACCAGCTATCCCAAACGCAAAGAGCCAACAATCATACCAATTACAATTCAGGATAATTAAAATATGAGTCAAGAAACACAAGAACTTGCGCTGATTCTTAGAGATCGCCTTAGAGAAAAGCTAAAACTTCAGGAGTATCACCGCCATGCCGTGAGCTATTTGTTCAAGGTTTTTGAGGAAATGGTCAATGAATTAAAAGCTGACTTGCAAAAATTGAGTGGCGACCCCAATGAAGTGAAGATGTATAAAGCCCCCTCAGGCAATTATATTGTCGTCAAAATGGGATCTTCATTAACCACTATTTATGCCATGCCTGAAATCAAGTTGTGTTCTGTTGATGTTCAAGGACAGTCTGGCCTTTGTGGACGGGTCGTTGTTTTTCAAGGTGATTATCGAAGTTTGGAAATTGAAGACCCTGAGCAGTTGGCAACCATTGAAGAGGACTCACTGTTCATTTTTCCTGACAGCATTCTGTATCATATTGTGTCTCCTGTTGGCTTACACCGTACGGATGTTCCCCGCTTTGCTCACCTTGTGCTGAGTAAAATGATTCAAAAAGACGATGCCCACTACAGTCCTTTGTTAGATGAAATTGTCCAAAAAGACGATGAGACTTACTATAATAAATAAAAGCGATTTGGAATTAAAACTCCAATAAACGCTCTAACGCAACTCCGATGGCCTTATTGATTTTTCCATAAGGATGTTGGAGTTTTAGTTTTTCTAAGGGGGGGATGGCTTTGTCATTGCCCAAAACTCCAAGGCCATATACAGCCTGTTCTCGAACCCTTAATGATTTGTCTTTAAGGGCTTGAAGGAGCAATTTGAATATCTTGGGATGTTCTAGTTGTCCGAGTGCCTTTACAACTTCGAATCGCACTTCCCAATGCTCATGTCTGAGCAAACGTTGGTATATTTTTAAGGAACGGTTATCAAAAAAGAAGCTGAGTGCATACACAAAATGAGTGATGACTTCGGGGCGGGTTTCTGTTTTAAGGCGGGCCCCGATACTGCGGAAGACCTCTTCTTCTCCAACAATAGCTAAAGTTCTAGCAGCATTCCTAACAACGTATATATTATTGTCATCTAGTCTTTTTAAGAGTTCTTTAGAGAGTTCTGGATTGCTATGAGGTTGTTTTTGAACCAGATCCATCAGGGCCATGGTTGTATTGATCCTAACCAGATCTGACTTGTCCTTGAGCATATGTATTAAATAGGGGATCAGCTTGATGCTTCCTAAGCTTCCCAGGGCAACAATCATGGTGATTCTCACATTTTCATTATAGGCTTTTAATTGTTTTATCATCATTGGGATGGCTGGGGTGTATCCACGCAAGCTTAAGGCTGTTGCCGCTTCGATTTTGACATGGTCATTGATATTATTAAGTAGGTTGCATAGTGCTTCGGATACCGGTTTGCCCGAATAGAGCATAAGGGTTAAAATAGCACTGCATCTTACTATAATATGTTCTTCATCTCTGACTAGTCGCAATAATTCATCAAGAAAATCGAGATTTTTTTGCTTAGACAATAAAACAGTACTGTACCAACGCACGTACCATGACTCATGTGATAAACCCTCGAAAATATGCTCCTGGGTTTGAGGGGGGGTGGTTTCTTTAAATATATCTTGGTTGAGCTGTTCTAAGGAGAAGTTGCGAAGTGCCCATGCTGCGCTGAGTTTTACATCAATGCTACTGTCATAACTCATACTGCTTAGTAAAACGGGAATAGCCTCTAGTTGACGCAAGCTTCCCAGTAACCAAGCCGCATTCTTGCGGATTTCTATATCTTTAGATTGCATGGCTTCTATTAAAAAAGGAAGTGCCTTTAGGGGCTGCCCCATAAGGGCTTCTACGGTTTGGTTGAGCTGATCTAAATCGTCAGAGCGTAGTTTCAGAATAAGCTTTGGTATTTCTTTTGAGATATCAGAGTCTGAAGTTTGTTTTGGTTGAGAGGATATCTGATTCATTTAGCGTTTTTTTAGAGGGTGTATCTCTGTGACTCTACCATCTAAGATACCTAAATCACCCATTAGGCCAGAGCCTCTAAATATAAATGTATCCCCTACCTTAAGAGGGTACTTGCACTCAACACGTTTCGAGCCCACACCACTGCAAAAAAGGGCTTCTTTAACAATCTCTAATACAGAGTCTGGAATATTATCCATAAGAGGCTCAAGTTGAGACGGCCCCATCTTTTCCAAAGGTTGGTTGTGCAAGTGTTTTTGGAGGGTTCCCATGGATTCTGGTGAAATCAGAGCTGAATTAAGCTCTTTGCTTAAAATATCCGTGAAAAGCATTGATATGCTGCTTTTCATTCTCAGTGTACCCTCTAAGGAGAAGTCTGTTGTTTGCTTCTCTGTTGGCGACTTAACCGTTTCTTCTTGCTCAGAATCACTGTGTGGGGTTGTCACCTTAAGGGGTCCCTTTCTGGAAGCGAGCCATTAATTTTCGCACAAAAGGAATGGTTTCTAATTTTTTCAAGGGGACCAATAACACACCTTTAACCATGTTTTTTTGGAATGCTTTTTCCTCTTCAATACGGCCCGCAACAAAGCGATCTGTATTGTCTCTGGCATGGGATTCAGAGAAGCCTGTGACCTCACCTGTGGCTTCCCAAATACCATCGTTACAGGCATATTTTAGTTTCTGCTCTAATTGCTTCGTATAATCAATCCGTTTTTGATAGTTTTTATAATAGATGGACAGCATGAACATGGCGCCCCCAAGAGCATAGGCTGCCAATTTCATAGAGTAGCCCATATTGAGTTTCCCATAAATAATTTCTGTGGAAATTACTTTCATAGCTTCTCCCATCATCTTGGGGTCATCATCATGGGGAGAAACAGCCATTAAGCTGGTTACCAACATTTTGATGGCTGCTTGGGTTTGAATGTCATTTTCTTTTGACGCTTGTATGGTGCCCTGTACGATTTCACGCACAGTTTCACGGAATTGTCTGGATAAGATGTCTGGTGCTTCAGCCATGGCCTCAATCGATTGGTTTAAGAGCACTTTTTGCATATTGGGCCCCATGCCACTTTCGCCATTGGGATCGGCATTGGCTGATATCGCTGTAAAAACGGCTGCACCGACGGCGCCTAGAGCATACATCTCAATGGTTTCTCGAATACTGCGTTCTTGGGTTTTTGTGGAGGCTTGAGAAGCTGTGCTGGGTTGGAATAAATCTTGGCTTTGACCATCCAGTACGGGTTGCCCTTTGAGTGTGCCTAGATTAAGGCGGCTTGAGGGCACATTGTTTCCAGATTGAATTTGAGGAACCCCTCCACCGCTGCTGGCAACAGCGGGAACACCTGATGATCCACCACCTGGAATGGCTGCGCCACCGGCTGCACCGCCTTTGCCTTTTCCCGGTTGCCTTGGACGGCGTCTGCGCTTGCGCTTGCCACTATCTTCTTTATCGCCTTCACGTTCTTCTTCTTTTTTCTCTTTGACTTTATCGTCTCTGTCATCGCCTTGTTGGGTATCAGTTTCTTTTGAGCGTAAGATGGTTGAGGAGGGGTTATAGTTGTCCCCTTTGAATTGGGCTTGGGCTTCTCCAGCGGGTTTGGTATCCAGCTGATGGCGGGTTGATTCTTCATTATGCTGAACATGCCCGCCCGTGGCGGTGCCTTTCGATGTGCCATCTTGAGCGACTTTGCCTAAAGTGTTTTTTACTTCAGGATTGTCAAACTGGGTTTTTGCAGGTTGCGCATCGCCATTCTTAGATGTTTTTGCCTCTGTATGTCCCTTTGCATTGGACTCAACTGTTTGGGGATTGGTACTGCCTCTTTGTATCCGAGTGACCGCCATATTTTAACACCTCATTACTCAAGATCAAATGATACTATCATAATCATACTATAGATCAGAAAACAAACACAAATATGTGTCATTGCATCCGCTTTTATAATCTTTTAAAATCAATGAGTCTAAATTAAATTTTAATTGTAAAAGTGAGTTTTATAAGGCATTTTTAGTTAAAATATTGATATAACCCTTGATTTTTATCTTTACTTGATATACAAAGGTGTATCAACCTTCTTTAATTGGAGGTATTCAATCATATTCTTGGTTAAATTTTTTAGGCTGTTTTATCTTGTTTTCTAAGATACATTAAGATATTTGATCATTTTTTAAGGAGAATAAAGTGAAAGCGATCTATCCTGGAAGCTTTGATCCGGTAACGAACGGACATCTTGATATTATTGCTCGGGCATCAGAATTGTTTGAAAATTTAATGGTGGCAGTGTCACATAACATTTCAAAAAAGTGTATTTTTACAGTGGAAGAGCGTGTTGATATGATTCAAAAAAGCGTTCTCCATTTACCTAATGTTTCTGTGGTCAGCTGTTCTGGTTTGATTGCTGATTTTTCTCGTGAGCAGTCAGCTGGCGTGATTGTTCGGGGTTTAAGGGCTGTCTCTGATTTTGACGTGGAATTTAAACTGGCTTTGATGAACAAACATTTAAACCCTCAAATTGAAACTATATTTTTAATGACAAATGAAAAGTATTTGTTTTTGAATTCAAGTCTGATCCGAGAAATATCTAGTTTTTCTGGAAATGTGGCGGAATTTGTACCGCAACATGTTGTTGAATGCCTAGAGAAAAAATATAATACAAATACAGATTAAATTTGATTAAAGAATGGTAACTATGACAGAAAATAACGCAACACATTCATCTTTAGAAGTCATACAAGGATTAGAAGACTATATTCTGAGCTGTCTTAAAATCCCTTGGACACCCACTGTTTTAATCAATGAGGAACAATTATTTGTCTTACTTGATCAATTGAAAAAAATCATGCCAGCAGAGATTTCCCAAGCTGAAGAGATTGTGAGAAATGAAACGCAAATTTTGGCTGAGGCTCAAAAGAAGGCCAGCGAGTGTTTGAACAAAACAAACTTGGTTAAAGAAGCCAAGCTTTTGGTTGAAAAGGCCAGAAAAGAAGCTGAAATACAGCGTTATGAAGCGGATCAGTACAGCGAACAGGTTTTAGCTGATTTAGAAGTCAAAGTACATGAAGCTTTAAATATTGTGAAAACAGGGCGAGAAACCTTATCTCAAAATATAGAAATATCTCATCAGAAGGTGGCTTCTTCAGCCTCAAATTGATCGGCCTTAGTTCAACAAATCGACTGCGGAACGTAGTTTTCCCGGCTCTGTTTGAGCGTAAATAAGCGTTGTATCTAAGCGAGAATGTCCCAAAAGTTTTGAAATTTGCTCTAGAGGAGCGCCTTTATTAAGCAGTTGGGTTGCAAAAGTATGCCGCAACTTATGAGGGCTATAATCCCCTAAACCAGCCGCTTTTAGGAGGCGCTTGACAATTTGTCTTAGTGCGCCATAAGAGATTCGTTTTCCTTTGTGATTTTTTCCCATACTGACAAAAAGGGCCTGTGAGCGCAAATAGGGCAAACTGCCACGGATGCTCAGCCACTCTTCTAGGGCATAGACCAATTTTTGGTTGATGGGCACCAAACGCTCTTTATCCCCTTTTCCATGTACAAGTATTTGGCGGGCATCGAGCATGATATGTTCCACATTAAGCTCTTGCACTTCTCCAATACGCATGCCTGTAAAGTACATGAGTTTGATAAGGACCATATTGCGTATTGATTCCGAATTGCTATAGTCTAAGCTTTCCATTAGTTTTCTCACGTCTTTTTCTGACATGTATTTTGGCAAGCGTTTGGGGAGGCTGGGTGCTGACAAGTTACCCGCAGGATCTTCATGCATATGGCCATGCTTTTCAGCATAATCATAAAAGCGCTTGATTGCGATTAGGCGGCGTCTCACAGTGGTTGCTTTGAGTTGGCTCAATGTATTCATATAGCGAAAAAGCTCATATTCTTTGGCTTGAATTAAGGGCTTTTTTAAATAGGTTTCCACCAGTTTTAAGTCAGACTCATAGGCTGTGAGTGTATGCTTGCTCAAACGCCGCACTGATAAAATATTTAAAAAGTTCTCAATGGTGAAGGTGATATTTTCTTCGGTCATAATGAGTCCTTTAGCGAGCGCTCTGGGTTTGAGACCATAAAATCAGGAAATTTAAACTCAACGGTTCCTTGAGCTGAGCTGTTCATAATGGCCAGTCCTTTATCCTGAATGGACTCCAGTAGATCTAAGCTTTGATCTGTGGTTAAATCGAGCTCTGTGGCAACTTGTATGACACTTAAACGCCCTTGAGAGCGTTGGGCAAGTTTAAGTGCTTCTCTCATTTTACTGTCCTTGTCTATCTCTGGTCTGTTTGATTTGAGTTTTGGGAGCCATTTAAGACTCGCCAAAACTGCCAAGGCTGTGTATGAAAGAATAAACACCATCATTACCCAATCAATGGTTTCTGCACCACTTTCAGACATCGAAACCACGCCCCCTAAGAGCATAAATGCACAGGGAAACAAACTCAAGGCAGCCAAAAGACCCACCAAGCCTTTGGCCAAGCGTGAACGATCTGATGTGTTTTTCATATTCATAACTTAGCTTCATTATATAACAGCAGATCTTATGATTTCTATATGGAAAGTCACATTAGTTTTTTAAATAATGTTATCTTGAGCTGAGTCTGAAATGAAGGAAAGCGTTTAATGTCAAGTTTGAATATTTGGTTAATGGCAGCCAGGCCCCGTACCTTAGGGGCTGCCATTGCCCCTGTGATTGTGGGTACCGCAATGGCAATCGAAAAAGGAACATGGGATATATGGGTTGTTTTTGCTGCCATTATAGGGGCTTTGCTGATTCAGGTGGGAACGAACTTGGCCAATGATTATTTTGATTTTATCAAAGGAGCCGATACAGCTGAGCGTCTGGGGCCCACACGGATTACTCAAGCTGGTTTGGCAGAACCAAAGACTGTGCGTTTGGCATTTATTTTGACCTTTGTGCTGACCCTTTTGCCTGGCTTTTATCTCATGTATAAAGGGGGCGTTCCGATTTTCATTTTGGGAGTGCTTTCAATCCTCAGTGGGATTGCTTATACGGGTGGGCCGTTTCCCCTTGGTTATAATGGCTTGGGTGATGTTTTCGTTTTGGTGTTTTTTGGTTGGGTGGCCGTGGGAGGTACCTACTATTTACACACAGGAGAACTCAATTTTTTGGTTTTATTAGCTGCCACAGCCCCAGGGTTGATTACAATGGCCATTTTGGTGGTGAATAACTTACGAGATATGACCACCGATGCCAAAGTGGGAAAACGCACTTTGGCGGTGCGCTTCGGGGCCCAGTTTGTGCGCTATGAATACCTTTTTTCTTGGGTGATCGCAGCTTTGATTCCGGGTGCTCTGTGCTTTTTAACCTCGTTCAAACACCCTTTTGTACTCATGGCTTCTGTGGGCTGTCTTTTGGCCCTCCCGATCATAAAACAAGTATTTATTTTGGAATCAGATCCCCGTCTAAATCCATTTTTGGGTAAAACAGGCAAGCTTTTACTTGTTTATAGTGTGTTATTTTCTGTGGGATGGATTATTTGAATTGGATCTTTCTTTAGGCCTGATCTAATAAACGACCTAAGACCCGTTTGCGTGCTGATTCCAGTTGCTTTATTTTATAGCCATCATGGCTGGCTTGCCCGTGTAAATTGTTCTTATGGCTTTCTTGATCAATCAATTGAATTTCATAAGGGAAAAAGAAACGGTAGTCTTGGGGGGCTTGCTTGAGTTGGACTTGTTCTTGACGAGACATCTTACTGGTATCAATATACTTTTGGAAGGTGGATAACGGGTTTTCAATTTGAACCAATTGTCTTACCGTAAACTGTATTGACCGGTATTTGCGACTGGTATGTGGGTTGCGATTGAAGAGGGTTTGTATTTGACGTGAACTCAGGGTGTCCTCAAATTGGACTTGGTGTCGGAGCTCATGTTCAAAGGCTTCCATGGTGATTTTTTTGTCTTCTAAATTTTGATATAGGGTTTTCAGGCTTTGTTTGAATTTGCCCATATTAATTAATGTATTGAGTGAGCGGCTGGGTTTGACATTGGGAAAGGTCACCAAATTATATTCTCTTAAATACTTGAGAATTAAGAGGCTATCTAGTTTGTCTTTTGTGATAAAACGGACGCCAATGCGGTCGAAAATATCGGCAGCCACGTTATCGGCTTTGTGTAGGAGTTTTAATATGGCTGAATGGCGTTCTTTGCCCGCTTTGGCATGAAACTCGACCAGCTCAATTTGAAAGTGGGGGTCCACCCCTAAAAAAAGTTTTCCTTTTTTTTCTTGGATGTGATTTTTGTAAGGGGTTAAAATCTGATCTTGAATCGAGGGGAAAAAATTTGCAGACAGGTGACTCGTGATGTGAGCAATGGTATGCATGACCCGTAAAATAGCACAGGCCCATTTTTGGTTTTTAGAGCGGGTACTTGATGAAGCCAAGAGCAATAATTCAATGGGGCTTGCCTGTTGAATCGATGACGGAACCTGATTGATTTTTGATGGTGGTGCAGGCAAAAGGTATTGTTCTAAAAATTGAATGGCCTCGGCTTTTATTTCAGCCACATTCAAGGACTCTTCTTGTTTGTTTAAATCGTAACCGTAATTGAGTACAAAGTCATAGGCATCTTGGGCGTCACTGATGGCCAGACGAGAGAGATCTATTGGGGACTTATCTGCAATCAGAACGTCTAAAATACCCCATTGTTCGTGCTGGAGTTTATAAAGTTGCTGAAAAAGTGACAAAGGCATTCCTTTCTGAAGTCAAAAAAGAGGAAACCAAATCAATGCTTTCCTCTTTTAATAACATTTGGATTTCTTAAACTAGGCTGTTGTGAAGGCTTTTTCCATCATTTCTTTCAACTCACCATTTTCAAACATTTCTCGGGTAATGTCAGATCCCCCGACGAACTCTCCACCCACATACAATTGGGGAATAGTTGGCCAATCTGAAAAATCCTTGATTCCTTGGCGTTTTTCTTGATCAGCCAAAATATTAATTGAGGCATAAGGCTTGCCAATTTGGCTTAACATGTCGATCACCGCATTTGAAAAACCACACATGGGTTGTTCAGGTGTGCCCTTCATGTAAAGCATGACTGTATTACTTTTAACTTCTTCTTCGATTTCTTTTTTAATATCGCGTGACATTTGATTCTCCTTGTTTTTAAGCACCAAAATAGGCATCTGAAGGGCGAGCCAGTGACTCAGGTTCTGTGACCCAAGTTTTTAGACTTAAAGCATGAATGGGTCTGCCATCGCCAACCAAGTCCTTTATGATTTTATATACACGTTGGTGTTGTTTTACCCGTGAAAGGCCCTCAAATCCACTCCAAATGACATTGACCTCTAAATGGTCGCCGGTTCCCGTAAAATCGCGAACCACAACACTGGATTTGTCCAGTTCATTTTCAATGCGTTCTTTGACAATATGCATACTCATTTTCCTCCAGAGCTATCATTATAATTTAGGATCAGGTTGGGCGAATAGGCTCTTATAAAACCAGAGGTGGATTTGGGTTTACGGTGTCTAGGATCTCGTTGCCCCGTATATGGGTGATCAGCCAGACTGGGATGACTGTTTTTAGGCTGTCCTCAGGGTTGAGTACCTTAAGGACTTGTTCAAAAACATTCCAAATAGGCATGGTCAAGGCCCGGCTATTTTTTTCTTTCATATGGGTTTCAAAATTGCTGATTTCCCAAGCGCAAGTGTGAACCTTGACTTCTTCATTCACTTGGACGAGGGTATTGCCCATGGTGCGACACTTTGCTGGGCGGACAGGGTAAATACCACATTTGTCCATCACTAAAAATGGGCAGGAGGCTGTTTTTAGGCTTTGAGCCAAGGTCTGATAGGTGCTTCTCACATCTTGTGGCGGAACTTTACCTTCGATGAGTTTTTGTTGGAGCAATAAAGCATCGCGGTATTCGGCCGCATGGAAGCGTGCCCGGCGCACAATTTCATCTTGAACCACTTGAGGGAATTCATTAATATAATAAAGAATCATTTCCCACTCTATGGCTGTAATGAAGGGGGGATGGAGGCCCTTACAGCAGTTTGCGCAGTCAATTTTACAGCGTATATTTGGATATTTGTCTTTGACCTCGTCCATCAAAAAATCCATGATATCGTAAACATCTTCAAGACAGGTCACCTGTCTTAAAGTTTGATAGCCTTCAGTAATGGTGGCCGCAAGGCCTTCCATACCTTCTGCGGGGGCGATTGGATTTCCCATGGGAGTGTCCTTCTTTATTCTTTTTTAAATTGTTCGGGGGACAAATTGTCCCAGACCCTGTTCTCCAGTAAACATATTGCGTTCATATACTATTTTGCCACGGGACAAGGTCATTTCGGGATAGCCTTGGATTTCCATGCCCTCATAAATTGAATGATTACAGCGACTTAAATTAGATGAAGAATTGATAGTGTGTTTTTTTAATGGGTCAAAAATGACCATGTCAGCATCTTTGCCAGGTAAAAGGCTGCCTTTATTATTCAGGCCAAAAATCTTAGCTGCATTGCTCGATAAGACAGCGACCAATTGCATGAGGTCAATGTGCTTGCCCCCCACTCCCAAATGATACATCAATGGCAAAAGAAGATCGATTTGGCTTAACCCTGGAGGAATGGTGCCCAAAGATTGAGCCAATTTCTTTTGTTCCAAAGTAAATGCGTGCTGGGCACTGCTTACGATTTGTAAGGTGCCAGTTTGTATGGCTTTCCATAGACTGCGCTGATCATGGCGCTCTCTTAAGGGCGGTAACAGAGTGTATTGATGTGCATTTTCTTGAGTATAAACTGATTTTGTATGGGTTAAATAGGGCAAGCTGGTGCTGGCGTATAAGCGAGTGTGGGTATCTGTTTCTTGTTGAATTTGTTTGAGAGCCAATTCACAACTGATATGAGGTAAATAGAGGGTGTTATGCATGGGGTTGGACAGGGCAAGCATGCGTTGAATACCAGAGGACTCAGAGATAGGGGGGCATAACTGGGGATAGTGTTTGATATTTTTGGCTGAGTCATCCAGAGGGTGCTTCTTGGACGTGTATTCAAATAACTGTTGGTTGCCACAATTGATCGCTAAATTCCCTCCGGCTTGATTAATGCATTCTAAAAGAGCGAAAATTTTCGCATCTGAAAGTCGGGGAGATTGATGGCCATACAAAGACAGTTCAAAGGAAGGGTAACCATTTTGGATCAGTTGAGGAATTTCTTCTAAAATACTGTCGTTTATATCAGATAAATGAATATGCAGGCCATAATCAATTGAAATTTGAGGGTCTGCCAATTGACGCTTGCGTTTAATCGCTTTGCTTAAGGACTCAGCAGGCATGGGTTGGACGGAGTCAATTAAGGTTGTGACCCCCCCCATCACAGCAATTTGTGAGCCGCTATAAAAGTTATCTATGGATCGGGTATTGCCAAAGGTTTGCTCTAGGTGGGAGTGAACTTCGATGACACCTGGAAAAATATATTTGCCATGGGCATCAATGTTTTCTAGGCCAGTGAGGTCACTGCCAATAGCTGTGATTTTGCCATTTTGAATACCAATATCAGCTTTTAAGATCTCATGAGAGTTGACAATGGTGCCGTTTTTAATACATATATCCATATTCACTTACCTACCAAACTGTATTGGTTCAGTTTAGCAAGCTTGGCAAAAAGGTCAATAGTATTCATAATTTGAAGTTTATTAATTTAACACCATGGTTAATGTTTGGTTAAAAAGAGATTAATGTTTAGTTTAGATCGGTAATTTATTCGTGAAATGGACTACAAGATCAATACATGTTTTTGTCGGGAGTAAACTTCGTGAACCAAACAATGAAAAAACTGGAATCTGAGATTTGCCAATTTGTTGGTGAGATCTTACTTGATTCAGAACATATTTCTTTAACTGATTTAGAGTCAGCGATTTTAGAACAAAAAGAAACAGATGAACTATTGGGCCAAATTTTCGTGCGCCGAGGGTTGATGACTCAAGGTGACTTACTGAATATTTTAGAAAACCAACTGAATCAACGCCTTGAAAAATACAAGGACAGCCATCGCCATATTGGAGAGATTCTTTTAGAAGGCAAATGTATTTCTCGTTGGCAGCTTTCTCGTGCTTTGAATGAACAAGGCAGCCACCGTAAAAAGGTTGGGCAGGTTCTAATTGAGTTGGGCTATACCACCCGTGGTAAGGTGGAAGAGGCTTTGAGTGAACAGGTTTTTGGTGCACATGATTTTTCCAGTTTCAAAGGGCGTCCCACCCTAGGTCACTTGCTCTTAAAGTCTCATAGATTGACTCCCAAACAATTAGAGGCAGCTTTACTTGAACAAAAACGCACCCATGAGTATTTGGGTGACCTCTTGATTCGCAAGTCCTGGATCACTGAAGAAGAGCTTGAAGATCTTTTGGCAGTCCAGCTGCTTAAAGAAAACAGTCAATCGATTGCCAAGCGTTTGGGTGAAATTCTTGTTGAAACCCATCAAATATCACCTTCTCAACTGGAGCAAGCCATTGCCCACCAAGGGCAATCAGCCCAACGTAAAATAGGGGATATTTTGGTCGAAAAAGGCCTCTTGCCTCTCAAAGAGCTCTGGCGTGCATTGCGGATTCAGAAGCGCTTGGCTACTTTGGCAATGACCACTGTCTTGGGCAGCTCTTTATTGGTCTCTTGTGCCACGCCCAATGTGCCTATTCAGGATCCCAGTTTAACCAACCCAGGTGTCTTTGCTTCCCAGCAGGTGGGCACCCAACAAGTGAAACGGGTTCCCAGAGCTTTGGTTGGTCCCCACAAGTCCATCACTTTAAAAAATGGCAAGGCCATGAATATCTATCAAAATGGGAGTAAGGTACTCGAAAACGTGCCTTTCTTTAGACAGGGCAATGACAACACCTGTGGACAAGCGGTAATGTCGGCCATGGTCAATTATTGGGGTATTAATATGCAATACCAATCTGTGGTCAATGAAGCCAATCCCAGCAACTTACCGACAACTGATGATGCCCTGACTGATTATTTTCGTAAAAAGGGTCTGAATGCCCAAGAATATAGCGGGGCGACGGTCCAAAACTTGATTTCTCAAGTCAACCAAGGCAAGCCAACCATTATTCTTTTGGATTTTGGGGGGCTCTCCCAAGAGCATTATGTCATCGTGGTTGGGTACAATCAAAAAGCCGGCACCTTCATTCTGCATGACAGTTTAGAAGGCCCCTATATTGAGATGGATATGCGCAATCTGGATCGCATGTGGCAGAACAAGTCCATTCGCATGGTGCATGTGTTTGGCCAAGCCAATTATTACCAGCTGATGTTGGATGTTCATCGGTAACTGGAATGGATATTTGTATTTGTCCTGATCCCAGTTCATTTGAAACCACTTTGAAAGTACCCGGCGATAAGTCTATTTCCCATCGGGCTTTGATGTTTGGTGCCTTGGCTTCTGGACTCACATCAGTCACGGGCCTGCTTAAAAGCGAAGACGTAATGTCAACGTGGCACTGTTTAGAGGCTTTGGGTGTCACAATTTATGAAGAAAATGAGATTGTTTTTGTTCAGGGTGTTTCTGGTCATTTTTCGGCCCCTTCCCAGCCTTTAGACTGTGGAAACTCAGGGACGACTATGCGCTTAATGATGGGGATATTGGCTGGTCAGCCTTTTGCCTCAACCTTAATTGGAGACGCCTCTTTACAGCAGCGGCCCATGAAGCGGGTGGCGGCTCCTCTGAGAGAGATGGGGGCGGAGATCCACTTGAGAGAGGGTATTTATCCACCTGTCAAGATTCAACCCACAGAACTCAAGGGTGTCGAGTATGCCCTGCCTATTGCCAGTGCTCAGGTTAAGAGTGCTTTGGTTCTCGCGGGTCATTTTGCCCAAGGTAAAACCATTTTGTCGGGTGAGCTGGCAAGTCGAGATCACACAGAGCGTCTGTTACCCGGTTTTGGCGCTGATTTAAAACATATGTCAAGTGCGCTGATTTATGAGGGAGGCCAAACCTTAGAGGCGTGTCAGGTGCGGGTGCCAGCCGATGCTTCCTCAGCCGCGTTTTGGGCTGCTCTGGCCGCTTTGGTTCCAAGTTCTTCAGTCATATTTGATGGGTTGTCACTTAATCCGACCCGAACTGGTTTTTTTAAAGTGCTTGAGCGTATGGGAGCAAATATCAGCGAAACCCTTTTGGTTGGGTCCCCAGAGCCGATTGGTGAATTAATACTAAAGCAGTCTTCCTTGAGCGGAACTGAGTTGTTTTCTCATGAAATCCCCTTTCTAATTGATGAAATTCCCTTGGTGGCTTTATTGGCGACTCAGGCCCAGGGACGCACTGAAGTGCGGGGAGCAGAAGAGCTGCGAGTCAAAGAAAGCGACCGCTTACTTGCTGTAACCGAAAACCTAAAAAAACTGGGTATTGAGCTAGAGGTTTTTGATGATGGTTTTGCCATTGAAGGCCCTCAGCTGATACAGGGAGGACGTGTACAGTCTTATGGGGACCATCGGATTGCGATGGCATTTGCCTTGGCTGCTGTGATTGCTCAAGCCCCCATTACAATTGAGGGTGTTGAGTGTGTCAATATTTCTTATCCCACGTTTTTTGAGACACTAAAGACCTTAAAGTCCAATTTAAAGGTGGAGATGATTTAGAAAGTAGGGCATTTGTTTGCGCCACCAAGGCCAATCGTGGGCAACATCTTTTCCCCAACGGTCAATCCACGCAGGAATCTGTTTGTCTTTTAGAATTCGCTCAAGTGCTGCGGTGTCTTCGAGCATGTCCTTTTCCCAATCCCCTTGGCCCACTGAAATAATAATGTCATTTTGGCGCAATTTCTCTAAAATGACGGGATCTTTGAGATCTTTTAGGTAGTTCAATGGGCTATGAAAATAAAGCGCCTCATCCATATAGTCCCCCAAGAAGAGCTTCAAGCGGTAGACCCCACTGAGGGCAATTAGACTGTCAAAAATCTGAGGGTGGCGAAAAAAGAAATTGGCCGAGTGATAGCCCCCCATGCTACACCCTGTTGATATATATGTTTTATAAGGGGATGTATAGTGGGCTTGAATAAAGGGCAGTACCTCATGAATGACGTGGCGTTCATAGGCCTCATGGCGTTTGACCCTTGAGGGCACACTTAAGTTCGGGTGGGTCCATGTTTGGGGGTCAATGCCATCAACGGCAATGACCATAATTTGACCGGCTTCAATGAAATCTGAGCAGATACCGATCATCCCAAAATCTTCATATTCAAAAAAACGGCCATTTTGAGTGGGAAAAACCACCATGGGTTTGCCTTGATTTCCGTATACTTTAAAAGCCATTTCTTGCTCAAGTTCAGAGCTGTACTGCTGGAAGTATTGGGTGTCCATTGTGTTCATTCTTTCTATCTTAGTTTTTCAGGGCGTGTACCCATGCAATGTGCTGGTGTAGCTCATCTAGGTTGCTTGCTTTAATAAGGTAACCATAGTGGCCGATCACAGGGTAAAAAATTTCACTCATTTGATCGTGAAAGACCACAGATTCCCCTAGTTTTCTGAGCAATTCATGATGGGAATAAAGGTATGTTTTATTGTGTTTTCTACCTGCGTAGGCAGAGTAAAAAGGGTGGTGTGTGTATTCAGTGAATTTTTGTCCCGTGATCATTTGGGCATAGCCTTTGTAGAGGTCAATATCATTGGCGAAATTGATCATGTCTGTAGTCAGTCCACCCGGTGGGCGCACATTAACTTCGAGGGCAACCAAACGCTGATCCGGCAAGCGAAAGAATTCAAAGTGAAAAAACCGAGATGTGATATCAAAGGCTTTGATGACTTTTTTTCCTGCCTCATAAAGATCCTGTGGAATCTCTTTAAGGGAGTAGTAAGAGAGGTCGAGATCTTGATTAACGGTTTCCATGATGCCCTGTTTGAAGTGGTGAGAAACATGTATCAGGAGCTCGCCTGTATCATCGGCCAGCCCATCAAAAGAATACAGTTCCCCTTTGACAAACTCTTCCATGAAATAATCCACACTGGGTTTTGTCTTCCAAAAATCTTGTAGCTCTTTTTCATTGTGGATTTTATAAGTGTGGGCGGCTCCCACCCCAATATCGGGTTTGGCAACGATAGGATACCCCGTCGTTTTAATTAAATTTTGTGAGTCGTCCCAATGGTAAACCTTTTGCCCTCGGGCGACTGGAATACCGGCGTCCTTATAGGTTTTCTTCATGTCTGATTTGCTTTTAATCTGTGATATCCCCTGATCCTTGGGGCCAGAAATATTGAATTTTGAGCGGAGTTTGGCTTCGGTTTCAATCCAATATTCATTATGGGACTCTAAGCGGTGAATCGGACCGTGTTTATCAATAAAGTGCTGACAGGCTTCTTCTAAGCTTGAAAAACGATGCATGTCCTCAATCCAGTAATACTCAGATAAAGATTTTTTGAGTGCGTCAGATAACTCTTCATAAGGCTGTTCCCCTATGCCAAGCACCTTGACCCCTGATTCATTGAGGCGGGTCCAAAAAAGAGAGAAGTTGTTTGGGAAATAAGGCGAGAGACAAACAAAATTTAACATGCATGGTTCCTTTATGGTGCGATCTATTTATTCATTATAGGTCAGTCAGGACAGGGGCTTTCGTGATTTATTTGTGATAATTGAAAATAGTCTGATTTAAGAGGAGTGTGTTACTGTAACTATAATATTTTAGAGTGAAAAGAGGCTGGATGTGGATAATGTGCCCGATTTTTTGAAGCGGCCTTGGTTTTTAGGAATACTTTTGGGTTTATTCTACGGGGCTTCAGCCCGATTGGTTTTTTTTAATAATCTTCTTCCTGAAATGATGCAATCTTTTTTTATTATTACGACAATGGGATTTGTATTTTTTGTACCTTTTGTAATGGGTTACCTTTCAGTTAAACATCATCACCTTAGAGGGAGCCTCCCCTCTCACAACCAAGCTCAAGATCATGTCTTCGATCAGCAAGCCTATGACCAGCAAATTTATGATCAAACCCAACATCAGGTCTACGATCAGGAAGCCTATGAACAATCCCAATATCAGGCCTACGATCGGAGAACTGATGAGGATTCTGATCAAGAAGGCTTTGAACAACAAAGTTATGGCCAAACTCAAGGGCAGGGTTACGATGAGCAAATTTATGATCAATCTGAGCAACAAGGCTCTTATGAGTCTCAACAACAAGCCCGTGATCAGCAAGTAGATAGTGAGACGAAGCGTTGGGTGCGGGCCATATTTTTACCTTGGTTGTCTACAGGGTTGATGCTGCTTGCGTCCATGCTTTTCACTATTGAGGCTGTGGTCTGTGTGATGATGGCAACCCCTGTGTTTTTGGGGATGTCGAGTGTGGGAGGTGTTGTGGCTGAAATCATGAAGCACCAAAAAGGGAATCATCAAAAAATAGTTCTTTTATTGATTTTGGGTTTGCCTTATGGAAGCAGTCTTTTAGAAGCAAAAATACCTTTGCCTATGGCGTTAGAAACTGTAAAAAATGAGATTGTGATTGAAGCCTCTGAAGAGGTGGTCTGGAAAAACATAGCCCAGGTTTCTTTGATTGAGGAGAATGAGCATCAATCAAATTTGTTTCATACATTGGGCTTTCCTCGTCCCTTGGAGGCGACCCTATCGAAAGAGGGGATTGGTGGTGTGAGGCACGCTTCTTTCGAGGACAATGTGATTTTTATTGAAACGGTTACCCAGTGGGAGCATTTGAAATCCATTGGCTTTACAATTGAAGCCCAATTGGAAAAAAGTGAATCCGATTTCTTGACGGATAAGATTTTAGGTGGAAAATATTTTGATGTGCTCAGTGGACTCTATCGATTGGAACGCCTCGGCCCCCAACGTGTACGGCTTCATTTAAGCAGCCAGCATAGGGTGGCCACCCATTATAATTTTTATGCCGGTTTTTGGACCCGTTGGGTGATGTCTGATTTACAGGCCTATATTTTGAGGGTCATTAAGCGGCGCTGTGAAACCCAATCTTTTGGACTTTAATTTGCCAAAGGAACATAGTATAATGCCCTTCAAGGAATGAAGTGAAACAATAGCATGCAAAAACTTTTAAGTTCGTTTTTAGTTATTTTAATCGGTTTTTCTCTCTTGGGGTGCAAGTCTTCAGGTGAAATGCGTCTGCACGGTAAAATGACCACCATAGAGCATATGGATGGGGTCTGTTGGATATTTGTAGATGATAAAAACCGCAAGTATGAGGTGGTCACACCCAGTGGCCAGATTCTTAAAGAAGGCCTACAAATGTCAATCAAAGCTGTGGAAGTGAGTACCCGAACCTATTGCGGTTTGCCCACAGTGATCGAAGTCATTGAATTTCGACCCGACTTTGAAAAAGACACCTATTAGTGAGCCAAGGGTGGCGTTTAATTGATGACCCACCCCTGAGTGGGGAAGAGACTATGGCAATTGATCGCCAGTTATACCGTCAGTTTAAGGCGGGTGACTCCCCCTCTTTGCGTTTTTATCAATGGTCAGAACCAACCGTGTCATTGGGTCGCCTACAAAAACCACCAAAGGCTTTTCTTGACCGACTTATACAAAATCAGATCCCCTGGGTAAAGCGCCCCACTGGTGGGCAAGCAATACTCCACAGTGGGGATTTGTGTATTGGTATTGTGGGTGGCCCTTCAGCAGGATTTAAACCCTCTATTATTGAGACCCATGCTATCTTGGGCCAGGCTTTTATGTATGGCTTAAACTCTTTGGGCATTCTGGCTCAACTTGGGGAGGCAACGGGGAAAACTAAGCCGCTAACACATTGTTTTGAGCGAGTGACCCAAGCCGATATTCAGATTGCCGGCCAAAAACTATTTGGCGGTGCTCAAATCCGTTCCCGCTCTGCTTTTCTACAAGAGAGTGTTATTTATTTAAACTGTGACCATGCTTTAATGCGCCGCTTGTTTCAGTCTGCTGGCACGTCCTATAAGGATCTGGTTTCTTTTTTTCCTGATTTGGATCTCCCCTCTTTAAAAAAGGCACTTGTTCATGGTTTTGAGACAGTGTTTAAGATGGAGTTTCAACCTGAGATAAGCTCAATGGCAGTGTTAAGGTAACTTGTACACCTTTGTTCTTTATGTTTTGAACGGTTAAATGGCCATTGATTTTCTTTAGAAAACCTTGGCAGAGAATCAATCCAATGCCGTGCCCTTGTTCACCGGACGTGCCCAAGGTATTTGTTTTTAAACCCGCTTGAATCTTAGCTAAAATATGCTCAGGAATGTTTGCTTCACTGTTTGTGATGAATAAAGAAATATTTTTTTTGTCTGTTTGGCTTGCAATCTCAACAATTCCTTTTTTAGTGTATTTTAGGGCGTTGGTGAACAGGCTATTTAAGACAAGAGAGAGAATATGAGGATCACTTTCAATCTGTGTTTTGATTGGCACGGCATTCTGAAACACAATGTGTTTTTCGATAAGGAGCGACTTGATATGACTTTCCAACTCTTGAATGAAGTCAAAAAGAGAAATGGAAGTCACCTTTGGTATTATTTGTCCTGATTGGATACCACCCCAGACGAAAACCCTGTCCATAAAGGCGAGGGTACGCTCCAGACGGTATGAGAGCTGAGTGAAATGGGTTGTGATTGTCTCATCGAATTGTTCAAAAATCTCTTGGTCTTGAATCATTTGTGTGAGCATGTGAAGACTGGCCATGGGGCTGCGCAAGTCATGGGCAAGAATAGAGAGCAAAACATTACCAAAGTACTCTTGTTTTGATGTGTTTGAATGTGTTTGTCGCTTGCGCAGCTGGGTTTGAAAATGAGTTAATTGTAACTTAAGCCTCTGTTTCACCGCTGGGGTGAGAGGCTCTTTTGAAAAAAGACCAATAATGGCTGGTGTGTTTTGGTCAGAAAGTGTCAGTGTATGAGATGTGTAATAGGGAAATAACGCATATTCAATAGGGCTTTTGGTCTCTAGCTTAGGAGTGAATTGTGTCAGTTCATGCCATTGGTTTGGAGTGTGGGGTAGCGTTTGAGAGAGGGGCGATATGATTTGGGTTGTGTTACTCTCAGACGTATAGATAAAGAGTGTGCTATCCAAGCTGAGCATAATCAGGTCGCTTTGGCTTAGGTGGTGAATTAGGTCTAAATTTGGGTTAATCTCCCGCAGTATATCTTCTATATTATCAATTAAACTCATAGTTACTTCTTATGGACCTGGTGCGCCATAAACAATCCAAGTTGCAAAGGTTTCTGAAACCTTCAGGGCCCGTCCGACATAATTGCCTGGATAGGCTTTAACATAGTGTAAAAAGTCTTGAATCTGTTCAATTGTAATTTGGCTCATCACATCGGACAAGGGCATATTCGCATAAGGGCCTTCTGTGGCTGGAGGAATGGCGCCTGCCCGTGAAGCACATTCTTGAATAGCATACATGGCATTTTCTGTGGCCCAAGGATCAACGATTTGTTTGCTAATGGTGTACTGGCTATTGGCATACATCGAAAAGTCAAATAAGGGGTTATCCATATTGTCTGTGAACTCTACATTGAGTTCTTTTAACTCTACAAAACTTACCGGGGGTTTGGGTGGAGGTGGCGGTGGCCCGGCTTGAGCATAAGCTGGGGGTTGGGCGCCATAGGGCACTTGTAAAGGACTTTTTTGTTTGACCTGCTCCATGAGCCCTTTGATGGCTAAGCTCATCGCTTCTTTAAGTTCGGTCTGAACCTGTCCCTGAAGCTCTAAGAAAGTGTCTGTATAGCTATTGACCTTGCTGGTGATTAAGTTCCACTTGTCTTTAATCCAGAGATAGGCTTTGCCTACGGGCCCTAACATTTGAATAATGGCATCTTTGGGGAGCATGGGTTGGGGAGGAAGCTGTTGGGGATAAGGGCTTGGAGAGCTTGACTCTGAATGAGGAGAATCTTCTGAGTCAGTTGCAAAGACCTGTCCCTGACCTAACATTTGCCGATAAGCGTCTTCTACTGTTTTGGGTTTTTTGCGTGGCTTGGGCTCTAGAGGGGGCTGCTCTTCACCATAAGAATGGTAAGGATCTTGTTGATTTGGATCCTGCTGGTAAGGGTCTTGCTGATATTCTTGCTGGG